>JADGKE010003380.1:0-10569 GCA_026954515.1 Cladochytrium tenue
TGCGGGTGTGGGTGTGTCTGAGAGTCAGTGTGGGGCTGTGTGGGTGGGAGGCGGTCGCTGTGGGGGTCCAAGAATGCTTGGGGACCCCACCTGTCGCACGAGCGGAGAGAGTGGCTGAGGTGGAGTGCGGCCATGCGGCCTGTGCGACAACGGCCCAAAGTTGCCGCTGCGGCCAGCCGCCAGTTGCACCCCCAATACCAACATTAGGGTTGACCACTGAAATCCAAGGTGGTTCAGAATAAGTGTGTTTTCGACTATGAACTAATTCTATGACGCATTCAGAAGGTGAATTTCGGATATTTATGTGAGATTGTCGCCTGATAACAGCTTTTAGTTGCACCCTTTCGAAATTCGAATCCACTATGCCTTGCAATGCTTGCCTTTACCAGCGTAGAAATTGCGAGAAACTCTAAACTCCACAAGGCAACAAGAGCAGTTTTCCAGGACGCAGAAATTGAAAGCCATAGGATCTTAGGGTTTTAGGGTTTTTTAACTTAGTTCGTTGACGAGTGAAGGGTTTGTGTCAATAGGTTGATTGTCTAATGTTTAACTTAAACTTTCACAGGACCAAGTAAAACACGCCAGAGCGTGTTAACATACATACACACACACACACACACACGCGCGCGCGCTTTTGCACTAACTCCATTTTGTTATCATCATCATTCTTCAGTAAACACGCTTATTGATCTGTGGTATTAAGAGTTGGTAGGCTAATATGCTGCCCGTTTCACTCCCTCACTCACTCTCTCACTCATACTGTCGCACTCGCTCTCATCTTTCTGCTGGCTGGCAATAGCAGCAAATGTGCTTGGTGGCAAATCATAAAGCTGATACAATCTGGTCAGCGGAGATTCGCATGTGACAAGTTGCCATTGGTGTCATCTTTCCCTTTCCGCCGCCGCCGCCGCCCTGCACCCGCCTGGGATGCCGCCTCGCGCGGATGATCCGCATCATGCACCGCCGCTGTGCTGCTCGACCGCCCCTCTCCCTTCTCTGCCGCAGCAGCCATCTGCCGGTCGCCGTCACCGCCACCTTCGCCGCAAGCCCTTAACCGTAACTGTCCTGGACGGCGACCTACATCCTATTCACCACCAACCACACCACCACTCCCCAATATCCCACCCAAGCGCACGTCTAGTCGATCATCGCCACAATCACAAGCCTAATGCCGTCCGCCCAGATTCCTCCCGTCCTCGCCGGCCACCCCCCGCCCGTCCCACCACCGTCGCCACCGCGTTCACCGCCGGTGCCGTTGCGGCCACCATTGGTTTTGGCGTGCTCGTCGCGCGGGCACTGACGCAGCGCACTCCCTCCGCTCCACCACCACTCATTTCAAGGTCGTACACACTACGCACCGTTGCAGCCGTCGCTCTGCCGACGGTCGGCCTCATCGCGTCGTTGACCATGTATGAGCATGCCCGGTGGCTGCTGTTCCGGCCCATCCGACGCAGAACCGTGCAGAAGCACTGGGAGCTTGTTGTATTCGACAGCGACGCTGCCGAAGCCGCGCAGATATCTGCTTCGGTCGACGGTCGGCGCCCGTCAGGAGACATGGACGCAGGCGCAGTCGCTACCCGGCCAAGCCTTGTGTCGAAGCGCAGGTTCTTGGTCCGACGCCGCATTTCGAACGCGGGCGCGCACGGCGGGCCTGTTGTACCTGCTCCGTCGTTTCCCTGCGACGACGATGCGGCGACGATCGTGTCAGACGGCCAGAACGCCGGGGTTGATCTGATAGCGACTTCCCCACGGTCGGTCACGTCTTCTGCACTCACGGCGCTGGCGTCGCCGTCGCCCAGGTTTAAGTGTCGGCACCTACCGAGCGACAAGCTCACGGCGACGACGACTGTTCTCGGTGAAGAAGACTGCTGGACAGATGACGACCCAGATGGTACCGATGACGGCTCTGACGCCGAGTCGGATTTTGATGCGTCTAAGGCGTTGTCGTCGGCGGCATCGGGGCCAGTGTGGCGGCAGCGGCTGTTCCACTCGCTGGTGCTATTTGGGCGGTTCGTGAACCCGTTCGTGGAGTGGCAGGACCGGAACACGGCCGATTTTTTCGGCTACCTTGCGTGGCAGCTGACGCGGGACTGCCGCAACGGAGTGCCAGCCGACCCGGCCGTCGTCGACCGCTGCCTGCCCGTGCTTGAGCCCAACCGCGCTGTGTGGGCTGGATTCCACCAACTGGCGTCCCATGATACGCGGGAGAAAGTCGCGTGTCCGGCCGTCATGTCTGTCTGCTGGTTTGGTGAGTAGGCACACTTTATCTAATCGGGATACGATGAGCGAAAGACACCATATGTACTAGTATTTTTCGGGGGGTGTCTTTTGCTTATCGTATTCTCACTTGCCCCTCTCCCCTTCTGTAGTGTACTTCTCCCAGTTGCCGTTGACGGTCTTGAATTTTCTTTCCTCCCCTTCATATTTTCCCCCATTCAATCACAGGGCAATCGACAGTCTTTGTGCAGATGGACGGTTACAACATCCTGACAGACCCGATATTCAGGTTCGTGTTACGTGCTTGCCCCCTCCCTCCCTCACCTCACCCGCTTTATAGCAAGCGGACAGTCGGAGACTGGGTCGGGCCAAAGCGCGTCCAGCGCGTGCCCTGCGAGCTGGCCGACCTACCTCCCATTGACATCGTGCTCGTTTCGCACAACCACTACGACCACCTCGACCGCGGCGTGGTGCTGGCGCTCAAGGACTCGGTCACTTGGGTCGTGCCGCTCGGGCTGAAGCGGTGGTTCGCCGGCTTTGGTGTCACTCGCGTGGTCGAGCTGGACTGGTGGCAGGAGTACGAGCATGATGGCGGGAAGCTGCGGATCGTCGGAACCCCGATCCAGGTGATATGCCGTTTGCAGTCTATTTCCCCTTCTCCTATTCCCCCCTCCACCTTTTTCCTAATATACAATTTGTTGTATACCGGCGCATTCCCACCTTCATCCTCTTCCCTCTCAATCCAACTACGTTCCTCCCCTCCAACCCTTACCCTTCCTAAACGCACAGCACTGGAGCGGACGGCATTTTCTGGACGTCAACGAGACGCTGTGGTCATCATTCGTAGTAAAGGGCGCTACTGCGTCGTTCTTCCACGTCGGCGACACAGGTTATTGCTCGGCCTTCCGCGAGATCGGCGCGCGGTACGGCCCATTCACGCTGTCTGCTATCCGTGAGTGCAGCCTACCCCTTCCCCTTGTCTCGCACCACCCCTCCCGTCCCGGGCGTTTTCGTTATTTTATTTTTCCCCTCCACCCGTCCTGACGCTCCAGTCCCACTCCTCCACGCCCCCTCTTCCCTTCTCCCCAAGCTATCGGCAGCTACGAGCCGCGCTATTATATGCGGCACCAGCATGTCGACCCGCGCGAGGCGGCACGCATCCACACTGACGTCGGCAGTGCCCACTCACTCGGCGTGCACTGGGGCACCTACATGATGTCGGACGAGCACTACCTGGACCCGCCGCGCGCCTTCGAGCGTGCCCGCCGCCGCGAGCAGATGACGCGTGATGCGTGCGTCACCGCCCGCCTCGGCGAGCTGGTCATCGTGCGCAACGGCGGCGGTGGGCTGTGGCGGCCGGTTGCAGAGCCGCCGACGGCTGCAGGCGACGATGCATGGGCGTTGGAGCCATTCGAGTCGTTTGGGGCCAGGCGGGAGGAGCAGGTGGTTTCTTGAATAGGAGAAAACCACGGGGAGGAAGTAGTGGGTGAGTCGTTGGGCGGTCAAATTTTTTCTTTTTCCGCCGCGGTTTTTGTCTGTGAGGAGCACCATAGAAGGGGTACCCCACGTTCCTCTTATCCGATGGTGTGCTCGTTCCAATCAACTTTTCCCTTTCCTACTTTGACCGGGTTCAATCTTCTTTTTTCACCATCCCCGACGACCTCCGCTTCGACTTGTTGCCACCACCGCCTCTCGCTCGGTCCTCTCGCCATCTCGTTTCTCGCTGGATTGCACCCTTTCTCTCACTCTATTCTTTTTTTATCTCACTCGCACACTTGCTCGCACGTTATAGGTTTGCACACCGCGTCGCCATAATGAAAGTGTTCTCTCTCCTCGCTTGATCGGATTCATTGTTGGGAGAGGGGGTTGAGGACCCGCAGTGAATTGCACACAAATTCCCTTCTGAGTATCTGCAAGGGTTCAATCGCGCGCTGACCTTAACTCCCGTGAGATCGCAGCACGACAAATGCGTGGTCACCCATCACGCGGAGGAGCTTTCCTTGGAGGGGACCCGGGATCTTTCCGAAGGTCCAGCAGGTTCGGTAGATGGCTCTGGAGGGGCTCTGAGTGAACAGACCAACTCGTTTGAGGGCAGGAGTGTAAAAAAACACGGCTAGGGGTTAAGACAAGTCGATGGAAATTCTTCCCCACCACACCAGATCGTCGTATTGGTCTATCAAGGGGAGGGGAGAGTAAAACGCTGGAAATTAGGCAAAGGGAATGGTAAGGGCAATAAGGGAAAAGCTGAAGGACTAAATCTTTAAGGTAAAGGCAAGAATAGGAGATGTGAAGTGATTGGAATTTCGCACTGGGAGGACGGCGCGACAATACAGTTTGCCTCCATGGTCGGGCTATAAAGCTCCCTGGTCTTGTTTGTGCGACATGTGTCTTCCATCCACATATCCAGAAGGGGTGGTGCCTACATTGCCACCACGATCATGTATTCGTAACAATGACGGGATCCTATTTGGGTCTTCGGCAAGCGGAACCGTGGGGCCAACAGAGTTCCGCACCAGAGTTCCGCACCAAAGTTAGTGATATCTGGCACAAGCTGGTCACGTGAGTTATTCTATTTCAAATCGCCAGCCAAGCAGTGGATACATATACACATCGTGCCGTGCCGTAAATAAAGGACGCCCTATTCCTTTCAGGGACACCATTCATTCATTTCGCCCACCATCGACGTCGCTTTCGTCATGTCCAACAAGGCCCTCGTCGTCACCAAAAAGTTCGGGCCACTTGCTGTGCAAGAGCAGCCTCTGCCCAGCCCTGCGGGGGAGGGCAAGGTGCGCGTACGCGTCAGAGCCGCCGGAGGTGAGGGCCGCATACCTTATACACTCCAACCCTTTTTTCCTTCAAATTCGTCCGCCCGCGTTATTTTTCCGCTGAATGTTGTATTCCACCTTCTGAATCCACACCGGTACACTTGCCGTCATACTTTCTGCACACTTTTCAGTCAATCCAGTCGATTACAAAATCTTGCGTTATGGCCTATTCTTCCCGGACCAGGCGTACCCGCGCATTCTGGGTGCCGAGGGAGCTGGAGAGGTGACCGAGGTCGGACCGGGCGTGACGACACTTCGCGTTGGCGATCGAGTGTTCTTCAACTCGAACATTGCAGACAACACCTCGGCGACATACCAGCAATACGTCACGGTGGAGGAGGAGTTTGCCTTCAGGATTCCAGAGAACCTATCGTTTGAAGAGGTATGAGTTTGGGGTGCAGCTAGTTTTGTACATGTCCACCATCTCGAAGTTGTCCTAATTGTTGGCGGATCCATTAAAGGCAGCCTCTCTCCCTGTGGGATATTCCACCGCGGCAATCATCCTACATGTCCATCAAGGGGCACCCAGGTGGTGGGAGGGTGCACACCCCGTGGCCAGCCAGTTTTTCCTTGTGTGGGGTGGCACCAGTGTCGTTGGTCAAGCAGGTAAGATTTCCACGGCTTGCTGCTCGTACGCTGGTTGTTGTAACCCCCCTAAAATCTTTCCCCCACCTCTTTTATCTTCGCACCCAGCCATCCAGCTCGCCAAGAAGGCAGGCTTCACTGTAATCACGACGGCCAGCCCGCGCCACCACGCGTACCTGCGCGACAAGCTCGGTGCGGCCCACGTCTTCGATTACAACGCGCCAGATGTGTTCGACGCCATCCGCTCGGTGGTGGGTGACTCGCTACGTCAAGCGTTGAACGCAGGCGGTGCGACACCGGAGCAGCTGAAGGGCATCGCAGGAGTCCTGGCGCCATCTGGGCCCACGTCGCTGCTCACAATTACGAACCCGCAGGTGGCCGAGGTGGTGCCACCGGGACCGGATCGCGTGGTAAAGTTTGCGCAAGGCGACGTGCGCGGAAACCGCGAGTTCGCCCTCTCCTTCTGGGCGGCGGCGTTGGAGCTTTTCGCAAAGGGCGAGCTGGTGCCGCCGACGGTGAGGGTGGTTGAGGGCGGCCTTGCCGGGGTCGAGGCGGCACTTGACGTGCACCAGGCTGGGAAGGTGTCTGGGTTCAAGTTTGTGGTTCAGCCGTGAAAGGCTCAGACTCACAGGACCAAAAAATAAAACGGACCAGCTTTTTCGCAACGAACGTGCAACCGGAGACCATACTCTGGTCTCATATACTACAGTATATCTTCCATTTCGTTCCGCTTTCCACGCCGCGTTTCATTCCATTTCCCACAAATTTTCAACAAAGCTTTTGCAATTTGGTGGCGAAACTTGGAAACTTAGGAACAGTCGGAAAACTGACGCGTGGCCCTCACGGACCATGGCATCGAGCGTCACAGTGGAGCTTGACGGCGAGCCGTCCCGACGTGTGGTGATCAAGACCACCCCGGGCATGCCTGTGAAGGCGATCGTCACTTTGGCCTGCGAGCGCCTGAAACTAGCACCCTCCGACCTCTACGGTCTCAGGTGTGCGCCAACGCCTGAAGCCTCTCAGTGCAGCCAGCCACGCATCCACTCCTGCCCACTTTCCTCCGTCTGCTTCTTGCACCACTAAATTTAGCCACAACACCCTTGATGTCTCGACGTAGGTACCAGAAGAGCGTCCTGGACCTCTCACTGTCGGTCCGATTCGCAAACTTACCCGCAGGTGCCAAGCTGTTGCTGATCCGGCAACGCGGTGCGGCCGGTGCCGGGTCAGCAGGCGGCACGATGGCAGCGGCCGAAGTGACGATCGCAGTGCAAGTCGACGACGGGACGCGTCTGGTGCACCGGTTCCCTGCGGCGACCACGACGCTGTGGGGCGTGCTGCGGCACTTTGAGCGGGCCGACACGGCACGTGGCACGGTCCTGACGAGGCGGCTTGGCGCCCCGGCTGGCAAGCCGTCGCCATTCAAGCGAGCGCAGCCCCCCGTTCACATGGTCCCGGTGCTGGTGCTCATGAACCGCGAGTTTGGGTCGATTGAGGCGCTGGCGTCGACAACGTTGATGGACGCCGGCCTGCAGTCCGGCAACGCCATGCTACGGCTGCTGTTTAGGCTGACGGACCGCACACTGGAGGAGGCGCTCCCGGCGATCGAGGCCGCCGACGCGGCCGCAGATGCGATTGCGGGGCCATCCGCCGCTCCGGCCAGTGCCCCGACGACAGCTGCGACACCTGTTCCGGGGGTTCAGGGTCCTGCTGCTGGTGCAGCTTTGCCGCCTGCGCCGCCTGGGCCTCCTGAAGCAGCGAAGGTGGTGGAGTCTACTCAATCTGATACCTCGACGAGCAATGCGGCCCCCTTGGATACTCAGGAACCGACTGCTTCATCTTCTGAGGTCACACAGGACCTGATGCAGGGTGTTGAAGCGGAGGCCGAGTCTACTCCATCTCTTGATAGGGGCCTGAAATTTTTCCTCCCGCCTCCCGATGCGGTGCCTGTAAAAAGTAAGCGCACATTTCGCTCACGGTCCCTTTTGCTTCGTCCTCCTTTTTTTTTCTTGGTTCGTTGTCCTCAATGCGCCTTCTTGTCATCTGCGCCTGTCACGACATGCCTTCATCAAACTGCTCGGTGTCGAACACGCAAGTTGAGCTGCCCGACTCGTTCTTCGAGCTAACCTCGGCTGAGCTCAAGGCGCTCATGCAACACCAGAAGGCGCGCTCGAAGTTTTCACCAGACGCGCCTCTCATGACTCGCGCTATGCGTGAGAGGGAAGAGGACCTGCGGCGCCCGAAATACCCAAAGGTTAGGCTCGAGGGAGGTTGTACAGCTGTTTAGGCGCAGCAGGCGACAAAATGATGAGGAGGGTTAATGCTAACCGTCCGATCCAGACTTTGATAAGGGTCAGGTTTCCTGACCGGACGACTCTGCAGGCGACATTTCTCTCGCATGAAACAGGTATGCTCATACCTCAAGCTTTCGTCGTTCCATCTCTTCCGGCTCATCAATTCTACCTACCTTATCACAACCCGCACATTTCGAACCCACACCGCTCTAGTCGCGGCGGTTTACGAAATCGTCCAGACCCACCTCTCCCCCACCGCTGCTGCCGATGACTTTGTCCTGTACACCCCGCCTGCTCGCCTGCTCTCGGACCGCGCGGCCACCCTGGCCGCTGCTGGTCTCGCCCCTGCGACCATGCTCCTGTTCCGCCCTTCCGCTGCAACTGCCGGTCCCACCTTCCTCGCACCCCATCTGCGGATGGAGGAGTTCCCGGCACCTCCCTCCGAGGACGCTGCCGGTGTCGGTGGTGGCAGTGACGGCGCGATCCCCGGGCTGGAGCCGGAAATGGAGGATATCGCGGCGACATCGGCGCGGCAGAGGGGCGGCGCGGTGCCTACAGCGACGGATGTCGGGCCGGAGGACCCTGCCCGGCCGCGCGAGCGGAAGATGCCGAAGTGGTTCAAGACGGGTGAGAATATGGTGTTCTTTTTGAGCAGCTTAGAGAATCAGTCGCGAGAAGTGGCGGTGGTGGGGCAGAGGGAGGTGGAAGGGTTTCACTATCACCACTCAATGCTCACCACTCTTGCCTCCACCAAACAAAACAAAAAAATTAACGCATGTATTTTATATTTCTAGGCAAGTAACGATTCAAGTGAAGCTCTGCATCTGGTGTGACGTGGGTTTGCTGGACTATCCCGGAAATGGGGCAGGGGATATGGCTTTTGGTGAATGAAATAAGGAGTATGTGAGGGCAACGGTTCGGCAGGCAAGTTTTATGGAGCGGCTTATGAAATCCTACCGAATTCCAAAATGGGAAAGCCACAGCAAATACTTTGTGGGTGGGGAATGTAGTCGCCTGCAGTGCTGTTCTTCTAGACTGGGTCGAAAGAGCGGGAACAACTAAATCCTTTTTAGACGTGCGATTCCTGTTAACCAGGGTCTTCGTTGGGAAGGAGAAAGGTGGTGGGGTGGGTGCAGGCATTCGGGAGGTCACCCATCTTCAAATTTGGTGGAGCCAGGTGGTGTTGGCAAAACGCTACGCTGGTTTACATTGCAACAAGGGACGTCGCGAAGGTGGGGTGCGGCTGCCCATAACTTTCTGCTCTTACGAACGGGCATCTCATTACAGCTTCAAAGCCCCAAAGGAAATAATCCCCAAACGATAGATGTGCTATCATGCAAAGTTATAAAGATCAGAATGGGCCGGCCCACGAGTCCTCAAGTGAGAACGCCTCCTTCAAGAACCTGTCCCCCTCCAAAAGGCGGTCTACATCCGCTGTCGACGTCACCGCCACCAAGAACTCGTCGCTGCCTTCCACCTCCATCCTGTAAAACTTCGTGAAAGCCTGCGTCCATTTGAAATTGTACTCGTCCGCGCGCACCCGCCGTGGCAGATTCTCCGGATTCATGTGAGACACGGTCTTGAGGTGCGCGTGAAAATCTTTGTGGTAGCTCTCGCCTTCGACCTCTCCCCAGCAGAGCCAGAGCGCCTCCAGCCGGAGCGCTGCAGTGGCTACCACGAGTGGGATCTGGCGTGGTTTGATATGATTAGATCACACACAATGACAACTAACAAAGGTGATTGTGCGTGAATACGCGGTCTAGAGAGAGAGAAGGGGGGGGGGGAGGGATGCAATGGGCCAAGAAGGGTCGCACCGCGTCATCGACAGAAACGTCGATTCGGAGCCTCCTGAGGGACGGGAAGCCTGCCGCAAAGCGGCCAAACACCGACGAGGGAACCGCCTCCCTGTACGAGTGGTATGCCTCCCGGTGGACCTCAACGAAAAGTGACTGCAGGCCCGACACAAGGCTCGAGTCCAAAATCTCAGTCAGTAGCGATGCTGCGCCGCCACAGCCTCGGATACCGGCACCCTCCAGGACGTCGCGGTCACGCGAGCTGCTCGGCGTACCGGTGCCGTCCTCGCTTGCACTCGGCTCGTCCCGAAAGAGCGGGCACACCTGACGGACTGTCAGATGGGACAGGTTGGGGGCAGCACGAAGCAGACGCAGCAGGGTGGCAGCACACTCGGCGGCGCGGTTTGACTGCTCGGACTGGTCCGAGCCGTCGTCGTCCCTGTCAGGGCCACCAGAGCCGGCATACCACACCAGTGAGGCTACTGCTGGCAGACGCGCGGGGCCGCCGCCGCTGGTATCACTTCGATCGTCAGCAAGTATCAGGTTACGGAAGGCAGGGAAAGCGCAGGCATCGACGCGCAGGTCCCGGATGGTAGGGTCGCCGCTGTCGATGGCGCGGGCGACGTCGGGGAGGGGCGACTTGTGCGTGACAAGGAGCATAGTACAACAACGTTTTGGGCTGAGCTGGGGCTGAGCTGTCTTGAAATTAATAGCACCGTGCCACACCGTGAGCCCAGCATCGTCATTTCTCACGCAACCCTTCACACCCACAAACACTCGCTCTGCTACACTCAGACACGCAACAGACACAGACACCCACAGAAGCGAGAGCACACACACACACACACACACACACAC
>JADGKE010003381.1:0-10540 GCA_026954515.1 Cladochytrium tenue
GTGCTGTATATGCCCGGTAATGTACGCTTTCAGTCCCCACTTTTCCCTCTCCCTGCCACCTTCACCTTTCCTGTTTCACCCACCCTTCGTCCACTTCCAATCTGATAGGTCGTGCTCATGGATCCAAAATGCAAAGAAAAAAATATAAGGAACCAACTGTTAAACCAACAGAGTGGGCAGCAAGCCCTTTGGCAAACTCACACTCATAGGCGAGGGGGGGGGGGTAGTTAAGGGCTTGCTAAAAGCCTCGGGATTACCATAACGATAAAAATCCGACAGTTCAATTGCTCAGAAAAGTTAAGTCTTCAAGACCGGCAAGGTAAGAAAAAGCAAGAAACTGAAAAAACAAGCTTATGTGATAAGACGGTCACTATTGCAGTGGAGAGGGTCAAAGGCCATATACGCGCGGAGACTTGAAGAAGTCCACCGTACGCGCGTTCCTTCTCTTTCGGTCCAGCGGCAAGAAACTGCGCTCCTTTGTCCCCTTGGTTTTGCGCTTGGACTCCTCCTCCTCAGCCTTAAGAGACGGTTGGTGAAGTACTCGATCTTTGATGACTTCACCTTCTTTTCCCCGGGGAACGGACCCGGGCGGGCGAGAACATACGTGAGATTCTCCTCGACGTTTGGTTCGGGCAGGTCTGTCAACACCGAAAGATCTAAACACGAAATCTTCCAAACATCCCGAGGATCAGCGCAAATAACTCTGGTATCCCCGTTCTACCTTGAGCAAGCCATATCCTAGTATCTGGTCAACAATAGTATCCGGGGCGTCTTGGAGTGATTTCAAGTCGTTCTCAGCGTAATAATTTTGTTTTGTCTCTAGGAACTGAACAATTCGTTAAGATAAAATAGCAGCAGGTTTAGCTCGACGAAGCTTGCCTTGCTTGCGATACCCTCCACGTTAGATACATCTAAATGACCATTCGGTAATTTCTCTGCCATCTCTAACAGTGAGCGCAACTCTCTAAGCTCGCTTGGTGGCGCCGGCTGAATATCGGCAATCTCAGCGACGCTACTTCTTGCCGTGTGTTCGGTACTTGGTGGAAGAGGTATCTCCACAGGATTGGCTGAAGCTAAATAGCGTTAGAACTGTGTGATTCCACCTTCAATATACCGCTATTAACACTATTTTGCTTTGATAGTGGCAGCGGAATCATTCTTGGTTCGGGCTGGGGAGTTTTAGATTCCTCAATCGAACCGCTGAGCGATTTTCTAAAAATCGTTTGCTTCATCTCTTGTGCTCGCTGATGCTTTAGTGCGGATCCTCCCGTGCTTTCATGGGTTTTCGCCAGCTCCATGAGGCGTGAGATCCAATCTACAAGACCCAAGCTGGCCGAAAAGGTGGCAGATAAGCCCTTAAGCCACATTTCCTCCTGGTCCCAGAACACTTTCTGAGACAAAGGAGATTGAGCCTCGAGCTTTTCGCGAATTCAGGATCGTCAAAACATGGTTTCATAATGAAATAAAACATACGTTCTGAAGTGTTTCGTTCTCGAGTATACGCTTGCTAGTGTCTGTGAGAACTATCCGGACACCAACACCTGCCAAGTATTTGGGATATTCGTGCAGATTATGGAAAGCGAAGATGTGATTTGAACCACAAACAAGTTAAGTAATCACGTTTAGGACGTAATAGATGCATAGGATATGAATATTACGTGAAAAATCATATTTTACCTTGCAGCTTAACTTCATAGCTTTTTTCCTTTGTCTTGATAATTATGCTTGCTGATAAGGGCCCGACTATTTTTGCCGTGATTCCAACCAAGCACCTTACAGCTCGACCAGGCGGGAGCACAACCGGATCGGGCAAGAAAATGCTGCACGATTGTGCGGCTGATGCGGGGGTCAGCCACATCACGTTCAGTGTCACGTCGCCAGAGTTTGTAAGCATGATGACGTGAAATACTCTGAGGTCGCATGGGCTTTTCCCTCATTTGATGTCTTAGATCACGCCGAGGAATACTAATCTGGGACCTACCTATATCGAGATTCGTTGGACTGATTTCGAGGGACATGAGCCCGCCAATGCCAGTGACAACAACTTCCTTGAAGCTCATACTCTTGCATTCAATTATGAAGCTGCTAGAGAACCTGCCAATGCTTGATGGGCGAAACATGACATTAAGACTGCTTGACTCCTTAACAGCAAGCATGCCGCTGTTCGACGAAACTGAGAAGCTTGATTCTCTCAGAGTTGGAATATTGTAATTCAGGGGGACCCGTCCTTTGTTGGTAAGTTCGCAAGACTCTGTGTAAGTGTGATTCATAGCACACACACCGAAGTCTACAGACACAGGTTACAAATTTATCGTCGTGACGCAAATCTTACCAATATACATATTCTTTACGCTCAACTCTGGGAACGCCGCTCTCCCTCTTACCACTACGCTATAGTTTCCAATGTTGGTAACAAGTAGCATTTGCGTTCTCAGTTCGTATCCGCCAGATGGACACCATGTGATGTTAATTGACTCCGCATCTCCTCCATCAACAACTCCAAACACTGGGTTGACTTTTAAAGGGTAGGAAGCCTTGACGGAATATTCCAGCGGAAACTTGCCGTAGTTGCTAAATGTCAACTGCCTGGTTGTGGGCTCGAGAACCGCGCAGGTTCCCAAATCCAGCAATGAAAACTCTTCGGGGTCCAAGAGCGCCTCTTCGCATCTGCCCTTAACGGCTATGAAATACGGTTTGTCCACTAGGTCGCTTTTGACGACGAGTTTCTCGTCCAGCTCACACACTTCATGCCTCACGTGCGTGACTGTCACCTCTGCAGATTTTCCGGGAAGTAGCATTCCTTTCGATCCTGTAATATGAAACCGTGACGGCCTGGCTGTGTCCTTCACCAAAAACGTTGATTTGACTGTCCCAGTATTTGTAATTAATAACTGAACCGAGGGCCGTGTGACCCTCTCGAACATTCCAAAGTCAAGCACGGCGGTGTTGAAAACAAGTGAAACAGAGCCAGCATGCAATGCTATAGGTATCCTGTGGGTCGAATAGGGGGAAACAACCGTCAGGACAATGGTCGTCCTTGTCTCTTTGGATGGGGAGTACTGCACGACGACAGAGCTCTCCGAAAATGGATTGATAACCAGCGAATTAGGAATGAAGCTCAGGTCGCGGTTCTCCTTCTCGAGCTTGAAGGTAACCGGATAGTTTACGTCTCCGACGTTCTTTAGGCCAAGCTTCCTCTCATATGAGTTGCCGATAATGCAGCCGCTGAACTCGAGCGCGATCTTGGAGACGATGAGCACCGCCTCCCGACCGAGCCCGACCAGCTCGATCTCCCACGTCTCGGCGACTGTCCCGACCAGGAGCTTGCCTGGCGCCGGGCTCTCTTCGCGCGGATTGAAGACCAGCGCTAGGTTGAACGTCTGACCCGGAAACAAGGAAATCCTCGAGACCGGCCATTCAGCGCCTTTCAAAAACGTGGTTGACGGAAGAAGCTCAAACTTGGTCAAATGCAACAGAGCGTTTCCTTCGTTTGTTATCGGCAGCAGGGACACTGTGTCTTTCCCAATCATACAGTGACCGAAATCGAATCTCCGGTACTTTGCTAAAGATGCCTTGGCGAAGCCACCGCCTCCGCTCATTTTGAGACGAACCGGCTGAGAACAGTCCGGTTCAAAAAGTATATCCGCTACCTGCATGGTTTCGTCCACCGGCCTGAACTGAAACTGTACCTGCTGCGACTGTCCGACCTTTAGTATGCCGGATTTCGGAACGGCCAAAAGACCCGGATTCGGGTTTGTAATTTTGAATGCGATATCCCTGTGCCCTATGTTTGTGAACTTTCGAACAATAGTTTCAGACTCTCCGATCGGCTGCCTGTAAAAGTTCAATGTGCGTGTGTCGTCACACATTATGCTGACGGACTTAGGCGTCGCGGTGAGGGGAATCTCATACAAAGGAATATTCGGAACGCCAGACTTTATCTGAAGGGTCGCCAAAAATGTGTCTTCGGTCGAGAGATGCACGTCGACGCAAATTGTTACTTCACCGTAACTTGGGAGTAAGCAGGAGGCTGGTTCAGCCCGTATGAATGGCACGATCGTTGAAGATGACTGGCTGCTGATCTGAGTGTTCGTGATCAAGTGGAAAAACGTCTGCCTGCGTTTAAAGAACGTGGAATATTGGATCCCTCCAGATTTTTTCCCGTGATAAATTTGGCTCCCATATTGCAAGGACGCCGCCTCAATCGTAGATGAGGACGAAAGCAGTTTGCCGGGCATAGCCGTAGTGGAGCCAAACATGCCTTCCAGCCTGCCGGCGCCAACTCGGCTGACGGACAGGACCTGGCTCTCACCCAGCCCTCGTTGGTTGGCTTTCTTAATAACAGTTGCGATCAGCTGCCATCTCTCACGAGCAGAAAACAAGTAGGAAGCATCTGCGCCAAGCTTCCTTAAAAGCGCTGTGCGAGCCCAACCCGACCTGGGGTCGGTGAGGGGGTAGCTTTCGGTTAGTTGGACATGATTTGAATTCGTCAAGTTGGAGTGACCAACAATCGCCCAGGAAAAGGACAGAGTGGACGGAATGGAACCTGAGTTGCAGATCGTTATCTTTCTGCTGTAAGTGAAATTGCTAGCAATGTCCCCGAAGCTGAGGTCACCCTTGTGAGACATTGTGATAGTTCCTCCTTTGCCCCTCATTGGAATGACGAAGTTTGGACACTTGGAGTGCACGGCGATACTACCAACCGATGTTGTCGGAGATCCGGAGAGAAATTTCGCACCCAATTCAATTCCAGTTCCCGGCGCGAGAGTCAACTTCAGCGAGTTGTGCCAGTTCCACACAGTTCGCTTGATGGGGGGATGCGCCAGCTTTTCGGCCATGAGAAAAGGCTCGCCAATTTGCGCGATGGTGAAGTCTTCGTTGTCTACCTCCGCCAACAATGTGATCGGGACGAGACCCGAGTTGTAGGCGTAGAAGTGCTTCTCGTATGCTGTGTTAAAGGGAACCATCTCGAAATCAATCCCGTTGAAGGCGGTATCTTTTTCGTCCACATAAGAAACTTCCAACTTTCCAATTCCACCCGAACCATGCAAATCCACCACGATTGCCTCTCTCTCGTAGAGGATCCGAAGCTGCGCATGGAACTGACTCTCCGAACTGGGTCGGAAGAAAATTCGCACCGGAGCCGAGGAGTCGGGTTCAACGAACCCGCGAGTGGGGAAAACGTCAAACTCAGATATTCTTATGGGCTGAATCAAAAAATCGATGCCAAACGGACTGTCGTTCACAAGGAGAAACGTGTGCACAAATTCAGAGTTGATGGGGTGTATCCCAAGGTGAACAGACAATGTCGGGGTTATGAACGCCAGCTTCTTGTGGTGCGCATCGGCAATGTATAGTGCCGGACTAGCGGCGCGCCCCCTGAGCTCCAAATCGTCGCATTCTCCATCGTACATCAGCTTAAGGTGGCAGGACACTGGGTCTTCTCCAGCTGGTCGGTATTCGAAAATGATTTCAGTCTTAGTGAGGGGGAGACAAAAACCTTCGGGGTTCAGAACTGAGAATCCCAGTTGCTTTAGGTTTTCAACCCAGGACGTTTTATCCAGCTTCACGGTCGCCCCCTGAGCAGATACCCGACGGTGGCCTTTTTCTGGTACGATTTCGGATGGGGACACAGAGTAGGCGACCCCTAGGTTTCCTAAGTTGGACACAACCAGCGACTTTCTGAAAGTGGAGCCCATTCTGCAGGTTCCAAAATCAATAGTCCTAACTGGCGAGTTGATCTGCAGTATCGCCCGTCCTCCGACACCTTTAATAGACGAGATGATCTCTCTGTAGTCGTACCTCAAAATAAGTCTGTAGTGGTAGGTAGCAAGTACGTCGGGATGGAAATATATGGAAACCTCTCCTGCTTCACCCACATCTAGAGTTCCGGACGGCGGGTCGATGCTAATTACGCTCTCACGAGGGATAAATTGTTTCGCGGCTGCTGACATCCCACTGGAGACTGCGCTCAAGAGCTCAACATTCATAGAGAATGTCAGTCTGATGTTACCCTCGTTCCGAACTGCAAATGTCTTTTTCTGTGTACTCTTCAGAGCGCAGACGCCAAAATCGAGCTCCGTAGTGATGTCTGGCGGCTCAAATACCAGCTTCGGCACTCCAACCGAACCCTTGATGTGGATCATGTGGTAGTCACCTCGCGTGTCCGACGACTTGATGAACACCTTTAGGTCAATAAATTCAACCACATAGGGTGTGAAGACGAGCGAGAGGTCGCGTACGGTGTGCGCAGGAAGGACAATTTCGCCAGTTTTACCGCGTTCTGGCTCAAGCTTGATCGACGGGTGATGGCAGCTGAAAAGCACCACCGCCTGAGCGGAACCTCTGTTCTCGACACGAACTGGTTTGACGTTGGGTGCACCGTATAGTGCTACTCCGAAATCAACAAATTTCGTGCCGACAACCAGCTCGGGATATGACCCTATACCTATGATGGAAATCACCAGCGGGTCGAGAGGGTAGTTTTCTGCACTCGTTGGGACAATCTGCAGCTCCGACGCAAACACTCCGACGACGCGCGGGGAGAAGGTCAGCGATAACTCCAGGAGGCCGTCTCCTTCTATCAGGCCTTGTTCTGGATCCGCGGTGAAATTGACATGGCGGCACTCTACGAAGTAACGAGCTCGAAGTATCCCCTTGTTCCGAATACTTATCTTGCGGGATTCTGTCGTGCCCACCAATAGGACGCCAAAGTCGATCGAATCCGTCTCGCTGATGAGGTGGGTGCTTGCTCCGACGCCGTGAAGTGTGACTATAGCTTCGGCGAAGTCCTCTGTCTTCAGCTGATATAGAAAGCACGCATCATACTGTGGAAGGCTTGGACTGAACGTAACTTCTACAGATTGCGTACACCCGAAGCCCAGTGTCCCGGAACGAGGGTACAGCGCAAAAGGGCTCCGGATGGCCTCTTTAGGCTCGGGAAGTTTCCGCGTCTCGAATTTCTGAACCGGCGTGAAACTAGACTCGAGAGGCACCAGGCTCCATCTGAGCGGGATGCTTCCCGTGTTGGAAAATCTCAGATCTGCTACCTATACACGCATCAGCAAGGCTTATGTGAAAGTAAAATTGCTTACATAGCAGGTGTGCACAGCCTTAATACCAAAGTCGATTTTGTTCGACTGGAGCTGTAATGCGGGTTGAAACATTCCTTGAATCCAAAGCCTGAAGTTCTCTGGCTCTCCCGCGCTGCGCTCGGTGTCGATTCGTAAAGCACTTGAATACATACCCTTTTAAATGGCAAAAAAATCGTTAGTCTCGGTACTGTTCTTTATTGCAAATAGAAAGGGGAAAAAAACCTTCTCCGAAATGCCAAGTGTGAGGGCAATAGACAAAATCTGTCGCGGAACAAGTCTCAGTGGGAAGCTTCTCGCCAGGGGAAGCAAATTAGAAGTAGGGGTCGACGCTATAGATACACTCCTCGTCGAACGTCGTTTCTTCTGCGAGAATGTGCCCGTTTTCGCCGCCTCACCAGGTGGTTGAGGCAAGGCAGCTGCATCAGCAGTCTTTCTGTCGTCTTTAGACCGAAAGGCTATCTCGTCCCAGTCCACTTCGGGCGCGTGCAAATCAGAAAGCCCAACAGCTTCGGCTAGGAACGATTGTGAGTCGTAGTCGTCCAGCAATCGCCACCGGAGGTGCTGGTCGTCTCCGATGGCAATGTTGCGAACAGTGAGATCAAATGTTCCGGTGTTTGTGAAATGGAGGACCTTGGTTAGAGGTATGTTCGCCCCGCGAATGCCCAGCTGGATTGTGTTTTCGGGCGGCGCAGCCCAGTCCTTCACGATGGCATCTGTCAGCTTCAGCGGGACGGCCAGATTCGACGAAAGCTCCGAGGTGCCGCAGGATGCGAGTATTGGTACGACAGCGCTGAAACCATCACCGAAGAGAGTCAACAGTTTGTTCACGTGTCCCGGCTTCAGGGGCTCCAGGCTGACAGTCAATTCTGTCGGTGTCCCAAGCGAGACGACCGCGTCCCTAACGGGATCGATTTCCAGTGGCTCCGGACAGACCAAGCCAAGGCGGGCCTGTTTCGGTTGGTTGTTGCTAAGGGTGAGCAGTCTGCTATCGCGCGGGCCGATGAGCACATCACCAAAGAACATTATGTCGCTTTCGAGCTCAATTTCAGGGTATCCCGCAGCACAGTATAGTTCGAGAGTGGGCAGGTCGCGTTTGGCCTTTTGGCGCTGATACTGGTCGTTGACCACGTGCACGACAGGGTCAACGTAGTCCATGACAAGCCTTGCTCTGTAGTCGCCTGTGCTTGTAGCCTGGAACATAACATCCACGACACCTAACTCGAAAGGGTTGAGGGTCATCCGTGTTGACCCCAGACCAAAGGGAGACCAATCGGTAACGTCATGCGGGGCACCGGACCTGCTAAGGGGAACAACTCGGCCCTCCCAGACTATTTCAAACGGTGTTCGGTTACGGACGAATATTTTACGATTGAGCTTCTCCATGACCCGAGCGTGAGGGTATTTGACGGTCCGAGTGCCTTTCCTCATCTCAAGCGTCACAAGATGTCCAACTAGGCCAACAAGGCTGACCGACACCATACCCTGTCGAGATGTTGAGTCCAGAATGGTAATTTGACCGTAGATTGCGTATTCTTCCGCGTGGGTCGAGACCGTATTCATGACGGCCTGAACGTCCAGCCGAACCGGAATATCAACTGCCGAGAGTGGCGGCAGCTCGCCTGTGATAGGAAATTCTGTAAAAAATGGCCTAGATAGGAGCAGCTGGTATGGCTGCGGTGCGTTGGATACATTAGACAACGTGACGAACTCGAACACGTCAGCGTCGATGTTGCTAAGACTGAAACCAAAGCACGTCAGCTGGGTAGGGTCAACTTCGAAGACCTCTGAAGGAGAGATGGAGCCAGTGTGCTTTGAGGTAGAGTCCATCGGGGCCCCTTCCAGGTTGGACTGGGATCCGCGTTTCACAATGACACCAGTAGTAGGCTGTCCGGACGGATCCTTCAGGAACTGCTCAAGGTGCAGTTGCGGCTTTTCCCTCATCATGTATACCTCGTTCACGGCAGCCGCATTCAAGTTGTGGACGCACACAACCTGTCGGCGCGGCTTAAGAGTCGCAGTCGTCAGTGGACAACGGAATGTGCCCCAGGTATCGCTCAGAAAAGTGACCTCATACACAGCCGTGAACCGCGGCCCCAGCGTCAACTGAACGCCGACCGAGTCGGGTGTGTCGTACGAACGTGACTGAATTGGAATACTGGTCTGCTCAAGAGTCTTTCTGTTAGCGTAACCGGGGTCTAAGAGCCGGAGTGTGAAGGGCGAAACTGGTGGTAGAGTTAGGGTACACTGCACCGGCGATGAAGTCAGGTTGGTTATCGGTATGAGCACCGACACTGGTACGGATGTCACAGCCATGGGAAAGAAAACCTCTTCAGCAATCGGAATCAACAAAGACGGTCCGGAAAAGGCGAGTGCCTCGACCATGACAGTCGAGGAGGCCGGAGCCTCCAGCGTGAGAGCCTCAGTGCGCGGGCCCGTGAACACCGAAGTAAATTTGATTGGTATTGCTTTGAGCTCGCCTGGCAGAAGAGTAACCGGGCGCCCGCCGTTGACCGCCATCTCGTCACTGCTGCAATCGAATAGAACGTCCAAGGCGTTTTCGACGTCTCGGTTTTGAAGGAACAAGCGACGAGAGACTGACCCGTAGAAGACGTCCGTGGGTCCAAAGTCAAGCTTGGTGTCCAAGACGCGCAAAGGCTCCCCGCCGACACCGCGCAGCGAGACGCGTATTACTGCACCGCATCCGGCAGCAACGTAAATTATCGCACTATGCACCTCTTCGGACTCCGGGGCGAATGTGACGGAAAAGGTGCGCTTCTCCTTTGGCAGGAGCGTTATCTGGGCAAAAGACGAGCGGAAAGCCGCAGAGGTTGGCAAGAGCACCAGCGGGCACTCGACCGGCCAGAGGTTGTGCACCATAAACACTGCCGATTTGGTTTCGCCCTTTGCGCACATTCCGAAGTCGATGTCAGTCGGAAACAATTTAATGCTCGGCCCCAGGAACCCCTTAAGCACGATTCTGTCGCCGATTGAGTTGTCAGGTCATGGGCAAAAAGGAAAGGAGGGGGGCGTACCGCTCGAGGGGAAAGCCCGCTGCGGTGCGAAGGCGCAGGAACCCCGTCACCTCCGTCCGTCTGCCAAAGGTGAAGTAGGGGTCGAACGCGACCGACACGATGCGGGAGCCGCCTGCGGGAACTTCACCGAAGGCCGGGTCGCACGCGAACGCGTTGGGCGGGTGGGTCTGGATATAGAACCGGGCCGGCGTGGCTGGTGAGCGGTTCTGCAGGTACAGCTCCCTCACAAATGGGTGGCGCGAAAACTGCACGGCCGATGGCCCCAGATTAAAGGTCAACTGCAGGCCCTCCGAAGGATCCTCCAGGTCAGCCTCCTCATCGGCGCCTTCCTCCGGTCCTTCTTGGTTAACAGAAAGGGAAGGCGGGCGCCAGGGAGACGGGTGATAGAGTCGAAAGAGCGTGGAGGTGGGGGGG
>JADGKE010003382.1:0-10524 GCA_026954515.1 Cladochytrium tenue
GGGGTCTTTCGCGCTCCCCGGCTTGCCAAATTTCACCCCCCCCCGGAATGCCCCAGCGTCCTTGCAATGGTTCATTTCCTTTTTCCCCCCCCCCCCCCCCCCCGCATGCCTGCTGGCTAACAACTAGCAGTCATTTAGTAGTATATTCGCTCTTGACAAGCCTGCGGCTGAATCGGTCCATACACATCAATCAGTGTTTTTATCTCTCAAATCTACACTACACGTGCGGATCACCTCGTCTTCCTTTGACTGGCCAGCGATTTGTCTCGAGACTTTGCAGCGGTCCTCTCCGAAGGTGGAACGCTCGCAGTACGCCTTGTCGTGACTGTGACACCCCGTACATTTCGAAGGACTGTGGAGGGATCTGCCGCTTGCTTCATCACATCCGCAAATTCGATCTAAACCTTCGCAGTAAACGCACTCGACGGTGTATTTTGATATCTCCTCACGAAAATTTCTGGCGCTTACGTTTTAGGAATAAACCGTTCCACTCTGATTACATTGTATGTACTTTTTATTGACCTCTGATCGCCCTTCCATAAATCTACTGACTATCATTCCATTTGCGTCAACCAAATAAGCCCAACTACAAAGTTTATCGACTGTCAACGTACCTATGCCACCCAAGTCGAAGAAATCCGACCGTGGTCGATCTCCTTTACCAGCTGCTTATGACGCAGAACCAGGTCCTTCAAGGAAAGGATTGTTTCCAAAATTGTTCCGCCGCTTTGGAAATCGCAGTCGGTCTCGAAATGATGTGCCGCTCAATGATCCTCCTGGCTCACCATCGCAAACTGCTACGGAGGATAACTGCAGTCCGCCTCCTCCCTCCCCAGATCCGACGTCGTCCTCCAATTTGGAACGTCCCGGGTCTTCCGGCAATGGACCAAATGACAATATCACAGGCTCAGCACCGGCTATGAGTGTGAAAGAGAAGGCTATCGAGCTCATAATATCGATCCTTAAAGCAGACCCGACATTTGCACGATCTGCCCCGCTCTTTGTCAGTGACCTTTGCACGACAACTCCAGACTCTGATACAAGTGGAACCTCCAGTAAGAAGAAACTGCTTGACAATGACAGCGGGATGCTCAAAGCTGTTGACTATGTGGTATCTGACGAAGGACAGGCAGCACTAAAGGGCGCTGCATCGTTTGTTGATGACATCAGTTCAGCTGGAACGCAGAAAGACGGGCTGTCGGATAATCTGCAAAAGTTGCTTGAGCACGTCGACAAAGTCGTGCAGCTGGTGGATGAGGTAGCTGAAGTGCATATTTTTGCGAAAATTGCCTGGACTCTGGCAATTTGTGTTTACAAGGTTTGGCAGGCCGTACTGTCACCTCTAACAGATGTTTCAGTCATGGCGCCAGAGTATGAAGAATGAAATAGAAGTACAAAATCTGCTCACAAAAACCATTGCTTTCATGGAGGATCTCTGTGATGTTTATGTAGACAAGGAAAAACTGAAGCAAAATATTGAAGCCTGCATGGAAACTGTTGTGACCTGCCTGGCATTTTGCCACGAGAATACAAAAGACAACCGAAAATGTGTGTGCCATTTTGTTTTTATATTGCGTTCTTCAATTGATTTTTTGCAGGGCCGTTTCGCTCCGGCATGTCAAAGCAAGCCCAGATTGCTGACCTTCTGCAGCAACTTGAAAGCAAAAGGACTTTGTTGAATTTTAAATTGATCATAGACATGCATGCAAAGCAGCAAGATAACGATAAAAAGCCTCCATGACGTAAAGGATATAGTCCTCGAAGTGAAGGACATGATGCAAAACATCACTTCGGCGCCGTTTCAAGGATCTCCACTTCAGCCTGATGATACGATCGCGTCTCTTCGAGAGTGGCTTAAGCCTCTGGACAAAGAGATGGAGGCACAACAGAAGACTTTAATGACAAACTACTTGGATGGAACGCGGCAGTGGCTGCTTCGTGATGTTCTTGAATTCGTCGAGAAGTCAACTGAGCGCATTCTCTGGTTGCAGGGTGGTCCTGGAGTCGGAAAATCCATCATGAGCGCGTTTGTGTCCATGGAATTGAAGAACCAAAAAATCCATGGCGGAACGTTTTTCTGCAGGCACGATGACGACGACAGAAACAGCGACCGCAATCTGATCAAGACACTCTCGTATTTCTTGTCCAAGTGGCGCAGGTCTTTCGCGAAGGAACTTTTAAAAGTGCAACACGAGACTCCCGACGTCTGCGACGATCCAGTCGGAAAGCTTTTCGAGGCCGTCATTCTTCGTCCGCTGCACGCAGTATACAAGGACGACGACCCAGATCTCGAGTCCGTAGTGCTTTGTGTCGACGCTCTTGACGAATGCAGAAACATGAAGCAACGGAAACAAATTCTCAACGTTTTTTCGAGTCTTTGCAGCAAACTGCCTTCACAAGTCAAATTCATAGTCACTGCTCGACCTGAGGATGATATTGTAGGCGCCTTCAAACAGCTGAGTGTGAAAACACTCGAGCCCAGCCAGGAAGACAACAGGCGAGATGCCCAGATATTTGCTGAATTCAAGCTGCGAGAAATGCAAGCAGAAGACAATGCCATTGAGGAGGGCTCTGCGCTTCTGGTTGAGAAAGCTGGTGGAATTTTTATATGGCTCGTCATTGCTTGCAACGAGGTCAAACAGTCCAAGGAACGATCGCTGGCCACAATCAAGGAACTGCCGTCCACTTCCCAGAGCATCAACGGCGTCGATCCACTTTATAAAGGAATGTTTTCTCGCATTTTTGGGACCACGGATGGGCGGGACTCGACCTTATTTCGGGTCTTGGCCACGGTTGTCCACGCAATGGTGCCTCTGACCTGTGTTGGAATCGCAGGGTTGCTCCAGGTCGATGTTGAATTGGTAAGAACGGCGGTCCAACGGCTTGGTGCTGTTTTGCTGCAGAATTCAATGGAAAAAGAGGCTGAAAAATACTTGACAGTCGCGCACAAATCTATCAAAGACTACTTGACCGACCCAATCCGCTGCAGAGATCCACGATTCTATCTCACATCGACGAAGCAGCATGAGAAGATTGCACTTGATTGCTTTTCTGTGATGGAGAAAAATCTGCAATTCAACATGGCTGGTGAGCAATGACCTTCATCTCATTCTGCAACAACTAATCGCCCTGGATACTGCGCAGACCTTGAATACGATGTGCTCCACGAGAATATTTCAGACTTTACAGCTTTGGTTCAGCAAAAAATCAAGGAGCACGTGCGCTATGCTTCATTGCACTTTCATCAACACTGCCAAAGTTCCCTTTCCCCTGGACAAACCCGTGTGGTTTCGACTCTGGCTTCAGAGATTGCAAGGTTTTCGAAAGGTATGCTACTTTACTGGATCGAGGCACTCGCACTTCTCTCGCAATTGTCGCTGGCGATTGATGTGGCAAGCACGCTTTTGGAGCTCTACCCGCCTCAGCAGCAAGATATAGGTTCAATCAGCGAGCTTCTGCGAGACCTTCAGCGACTTGTTCGCCTGTTCTTCACCCCCATCAGCGAGGCGGCTTTGCAAGTATACGCGACTGCAGTTCCATTTGCGCCAGCGCAGACTGCCATTTACAAAAACTACGCACCCCAATTGCCACCAGTGTTTCCAGTCCCTTATTTAATTGTTCCAAGAGAGCAGCAGTGGCCTGCCGTTCTAAACGTGCTTGAAGGCCATTCTGGTGATGTCAATGCAGTTGCAGTCAGCCCTGATGGTCAATGGATTGTGTCTGGGTCAGATGACGAAACTGTGAGGGTGTGGGATGCAGCAACAGGCGCGCAGCAGTCGGTGCTTGAGGGCCATACTTATGGAGTCACAGCGGTTGCAGTCAGCCCTAATGGCCGCTGGATTGTGTCTGGGTCGGGGGACAAGACTGTGAGGGTGTGGGATGCAGCAACAGGCGTGCAGCAGTCCGTGCTCAAGGGCCATACTTGGCATGTCACAGCAGTTGCAGTCAGCCGCGATGGCCAATGGATTGTGTCTGGGTCGGAGGACGAGACTGTGAGGGTGTGGGATGCAGCAACAGGCGTGCAGCAGTCCGTGCTTGAGGGCCATACTCATCGGGTCTTTGCAGTTGCAGTCAGCCCTGATGGCCGCTGGATTGTGTCTGGGTCAGATCACTCGACTGTGAGGGTGTGGGATGCAGCAACAGGCGTGCAGCAGTCCGTGCTTGAGGGCCATACTTCGTATGTCTTTGCAGTTGCAGTCAGCCCTGATGGCCGCTGGATCGTGTCTGGGTCAAGGGACAAGACTGTGAGGGTGTGGGATGCAGCGACTGTGAGGGTGTGGGATGCAGCAACTGGAGTGCAGCAGTCTGTGCTGGAGGGCCATGCTGGTTCGGTCACAGCAGTTGCAGTCAGTCCTGATGGCCGCTGGATTGTGACTGGGTCGGGGGACACGACTGTGAGGGTGTGGGATGCAGCAACAGGCGTGCAGCAGTCAGTGCTTAAGGGCCATGGTTCTCCGGTCAAAGCGGTTCGTGTCAGTGCCGACAGCCAGATTATCGAATCTACTTCTCTTGGCGTGCCTATTCGCTGGAGCACGTCGACATGGACGAAAGTGGACGACGACACTGCCCTTGAATCCAACGACGCCTCTGGAAGCAGCAGCTCTCTGTCGCTTGATCGGCAACAATGGTTGATCCAGCGACGTGTCGGCTACCCGACGAGACGAACCTGGCTTCTTCCCTCCTTTCGGCCGATCGAGGCGGACTGCTCGGCATTTTTCGGCCAACAATATTTTGCTGGCAGAGGCAAATCGGTCGTTACAATCAAGTTTGGGGATCAGCCTGCGGGAGATCAGCCCGTCGTTTGATACCAGCAGTTTTATTCTTGCCCCTCCTACCTTCACCCTGGTTTTCTTTTTCTTGATCTTTCTGTCCCTTTTCGCTGTTTCAATAAAACTTTCGCCGTGCCCCTCTTTTTCAGCGGCACTGACTAACTCATTCTCACTCTTGCTTGCTCGAAACTCCCCTCCCCCTGCTTGAAATTATCTGTGCAGAGGAAGAAGGATGAACAGAAAGCAAAGTGAAAAAGTAAGAGGAAACGCCTCGGCCCACCCGCGAAAGTATAAAGAAAGAGTGTACCTATATGAGCACGCTTCTTGCCCGATGGAGGGGGGGAGAGGAGCTGCCTTGCACCTGCAACCTGAAATAAATGATGATGAAAACATAGCTGTGTGAGTGTAGTTGTGTGCTTTAAGCGAAATCATAATTAGGCTCTGGCAGCTCGCCCAGATTTTCTCTCACGTCACAAGTAAACACCTCAAACACCACGAAGCAGCAGCTATGGACAATTGAGCAACACGCGACCAACAAGCGACTCGTTGTGTGAAGTGAGTATGTCGGAATGGTAGACAGAAGGAGGTAGGTCAGTATTTTGTTCTAAAACTCTCTTGCCAGCCTGTATGCTGCTCCCAGAGTCAAATCTGCACACAACTCTCGTTGGCCAACCCGTGTGGCAGAGTCCATAACTGGACAAGCAGAGGGTAGGGATCCCGCCCCAGCCTGCATTCAACTGTGCCCAGCCTTTGCAGGAGGGGCCTGCCTCACACCAAGCTGGGGTGGCCAGCCCCCACCTATCATGGTGCTTGACAGTGGGATGTACCATGCTGCCAACAAGAGCAGTTGCAGTGGGGATGGATGGTATCTAACCTTCATGCGTCTCGACAATGACAAGGGATCGAGCAGCCGCGAATCCTCTGGGCGTTGGTGGTGAGCTTATGCTTGCTTCCCGAGACACCGTCAGCGTCGTCGTTGACGTGCATATGAGTCCAAGTAGTGGGCCAGGCACAGGTTGCAGATCATGCCGTCGGCGACAGTGAGTTTCGGTCAATTGCAGGCAGGTGCAGGGGCTCGCCTTTCTCGTCGTCCTGCCGTGGTGCACAGTCGTACATGATGATGGCGCCTTTGGATGGCCTGGTCAGATCCTCAGCACGCTCGAAGGCCTGTGATCGGGGTTTTTGAATGACCGAAGACTTGAAGGCAGGCAGAGAGTAAGTTTGTGCAGCCAAATGGGAGAGACTGCATGGGAAGAGAAATAGAAAGTACTCACTGCTCTGTAGGTGTGGTCTGCAGATGGCGGATTGCGGTGCGCGGGCCTCACTTGTGTGGTGGTATCGCATCGAGGCCCCGCGGTGCGGCACGAGCGTGGGGACATCGCAGCCTCGGACGGCGACAACGCAGTCGGTGACGATGGTGGTGGCGAGAGGGTTTAGTCCGCTTGGTTTGTGACGCACCTGGGGTTTATATAGGAAAAGGAGGAGAGGGAGGGGGAGAAAAAGAGTGAGTGAAAAAGAGTGAGAGAGTGGAGAGAGAGAGAGAGAGAGAGAGAGAGACAGAGAGGGAGACAGAGAGGTAGCAGTAGTGACCTCGCGTAGTCATACAGGCAAAAAGCCAGTCACTCCTCGTGGAGTGGATCCGAGCAGTTGACCGCCGGATCCGAGCACATCATCGATTGTTTGTACACCAGCCCGGCCAAGCTGCGTGTTGTCAGGTGGGAAGGAGGGATTGGACAGAAATGTGACATGAATTAGGAACTAGTTGTCGGGCAGGAAGGAAGCAGGTACGGCCTGTGACGTAAACTAATGTATTGAATAGCGAGGATTGAAGGGGGCAGAGGAGAGCTTGCGTCATACAGCAACAGAATCCTACACATCTCATGACGATCTGATTCCATTCTGTCGTCGCCTCTGACGCCGACGCTAGCCCCCTACCATTTAACAGTCGCGAGCCGTTGTCGCCACCAGCGACTTTTGCCGCAAAAATTCGCCGTGCTGTCTTTCTGCCGCGAGGTGGGTCGGCGTTCGCGAGTCCTGGTCGATGCAGTGCATCGACGCGCCGGCCTTCAGGAGCTCCCAGACCAGGCACGCGCGCCCGTGCAGCGCCGCGGTGTGTAGGGGCGTCCGGCGTCCCTTGCCATGACGTCGGCACGCCCCTCCAGCAACGCACGCACCACGTCTATCTTGCCCCGTATCGCTGCCACGTGCAGCGCGCGCTGCCCATTCTTGGCGCGTGGGCTCTCCGGGTCGGCGCCACCACCCTCAAGCAGCACCCGCATCGCGCGGTACTGGCCGCACCGCGCCGCGACCATTAACGGCGTCATGCCGTCCGCGTCGCGCGAGTCCGGATCGGCGCCTGAGCGTAGAAGCGCGGCCACGGCGGAGTAATTGCCCTGCCGTACTGCGAAGTCCAGAAGTCGCCCATCGCGGTTCCGCCTGCGGGGCCCAACGCGTCCGTTGGCGTCCTCGCCAGCGGTGATCAGATAGGAAATGATATCTGCTCTCCTTCACGGCATATTGGAACGGCGTCCTGCCGAAGCCGTCGAGTGGCGAGGTCTCTGCACCAGCCACCACGAGCAGACGTGCCGTCTCCGCGCCCTCGGCCAAGTGGATGGGCCGCTGGCCAACGACATTTTTGGCCTCCAGTGCTGCCCCGTTGACGATCAGGAGGGTCAGGAGCGCCGCGTCGCCTTGCCCTGCCGAGATGTGAAGGGGGGTTGCTCCATCTGATGTCCGGGCGTGCAGCGAGGCACCAAACTGTAGAAGAAGCCGCACTACTGCTGGTGACTTTGCAATATGAATTGGATTGCCCCTCTGCCCCACAGACTCAACATCAGCTCCATGACGTAATAGTAATTCGCAAATGTGGGCCCAGCCATTCTGGGAAGCGTAGTGCAGCGGTGTATTCCCAAAAGTGTCGCGGGGATCAATTTCGGCACCTTTCTCTGCCAGAAGCTTTACCAGGTCAAGTTGACCTTTTTCAGCTGCCACATGAATTAACCGTTGTCTCTGTGCAGACTGCGCTTCAATGCTGGCATCGTGGTCGATCAAAACAGAAACCACAGAAGTCGTCTCCAATTTCAGATATAATGCTTTGTGTATCGCATTTTCGAGTATTCGGCTATCTGTGTCTGTCCATCGACTAAGTAAGTTGCTGAGATTGGCGGAGGGTAGATTCATAGTAAAGTGAAGTAGTTTCTCGAACGCCTTATTTCGCTCCATAGGATTCCGTCCGCGTCGTCTACCGTACAAAGCACCGTCAATCGCTCAAGAAGCTGTGAGGGGGGTTCGGAGGACAATTGGTCCACACAAGGTGATCACCGCCGCCGGTTCGTTTGTCGTTAAATAATCAATCATGCGGAGTGCGGAGGCCCGAATAATCGGACCGTCGACAGCATGTTTTTTCTCCTTAGGGAACTTGAGTAGGTGTGTGAGCGCCTTTTCGCGCTCCATGGCGGTTGCTTTCGTGCTTTAGAGCATGCATTGCGCAGTTAGCCTTTCGAAGAGTTGGGGGTCGGATTTCTTGAAATGAGAGCTAATAATTTCCTGGCACAGAACTATTGCAAGAGCCGCGTCCTCGGTCACCAAGAAATCAATGACTCGATGTGCGGATACCTGAGCGGCCCAACTACCAGCGGAGATTGTGTCGAATGGGAGTCCTTTTCGAAGCAGCTCGTCGCGCACGTCAACAAAGAGCTGGACGTCATCAATAGCCGCGGCCAAGTCAGATATCGTCAACGTCGACCCGGTCCATTTCGCACTAAGGTCACCTGCGGCAGAATAGACGGCCAGCCGAAGCGCGGCAGAAAGTTTTCTTCTGATGCATATTATTGCAGTGTGAAGGAATTCTCCATTATTAAAATAGTGTTCGCGTGTGGTTGTCCCCCAATAAAGGAGACTGATAATCCGTTTGTCCAGTCTGAAAAGGACGAAAAGGGCCGACCAGAATGCTGGGGGACATTCCCGAAAAGGCTCGGCTGACAAAAGTTTATGTAGAACACTGCGAGTGGGAAGCAAAACATTTTTAGGTGCACTCTGACAGGAAATGTAATAGCTCTGAATCAATTGAACTTACTAATTCCCGACCGGTTGAGCGTCCCAAATCCGGATCACCTCATCCCAGACGGTCTGTGCAGTACAGCCACGAAGCGATGGCTGGTCAAAGAGGACTGGCGCCACTGCACGAACGACCCATCCGCGGATGTAGCGCGTTGCGAAGGCGACCGAGCGCACGGCGCCAAGGGCGCCTAAGGCAGCACGCGTGCCGCGCGACAGGAGCAGCAGCTGCAGCAGATCGCACGGCGCCAGCAGCAGTGCGATCGCGGCCAGCGGCTCCGACGCCGATGCCAGCACAGCGACGGCGGCGGTACGGGTGTGGGCGTCCCCGTCTCGTGATTGCGAGTGTGGCGTAGTCGCAGCCATGGCTGTGTTGCCAGCAAACGGTGTTTGGCTGAAGCTGTCAACAATCGCACAGGTTCGTACCCGCAGCAGCAGCAGCAGCTGTGGAGCAACGCCAGCTGACTCCAGCGCAGTGGCTGTGTGTGTTTTGACACCATAACTTGCACGCATGCTTGCTGTAGTATACTGCTTGGAGAGCGCATCAGCTTCCTTCCTCCGGCTTCTTTGCATTTTTTTCTTTATTTGCTCAGTGTCAAAGCGAGCGGCGTTATGGGGAGAACAGTCCCATAGGGCGGAGCGAGCAAATCGTGAGTTAAGCGAATGGGTAAAAATACTAAAAGATCAAAATGGAAGCAGAGGATACATGGCGTTAAAAAATTGTGAGCAGAGTGGGATTCGAACCCACGCCTGTTTCCAGACCACGACCTGAACGTGGCTCCTTGGACCGCTCGGACATCTGCCCATATATGGACTTAAATATTTATTAAATATATATTTATCTAAATACATGCCTCTGATCACCTCACGATACAAATGAGCCCCTTGGGAATTTATGTACAGTGTTCATCCACATGAGGGAAGGCCTTGAACAAGGCTTCCGGGTCCGTCTGTTTGTTTCCATTTGTTTTAACCTCGCTCAAGTGAAAAAAAAAACTGCCTGTAATTAGTCATACTATGCATATTGCGAGTTCAACAGCAAAAATGCTACGACGGACCTGTTCAGCAGCAGTTCCCAGGATGAGCATGAAATTTTCCCTTCAATGAGATGTGCCAAATAGTCCTATACACCTGAATGCATATCGGGCACACGCCGAAATAAAGCTCTCGGGCGTCACTAAACTGGCCCAGGAGACCCACGGATTCATATCGCTGGCCCATACTGTCGCTTAGTTACAAGCATCTTTAACACACCCCACACCTTCTCAGCGAACTAGTCACGCCATACAACTCCGGCAGGGTGCTTCAAAGAAAGTCTCCTCAATTGAATCCAGTAGAGAGGAGGAATGGAAGGAAGGTGGGGGGGGGGGTAGGAGCAAGAAAAGAAGAGGGAGGGAAAGGTTGTGCACCACAACAAATCCACCCCAAGGTCATCGGGAAACCTTTCTGTCGGTGCAAGGAGAAGGATGGGTCCTCACAGAGTGAGTGCTGCCGAGGGCTTGGGGGCGCGGGGAAGACGGAACAGGCCAAAAAATGGATGCGAGGTACTATCCGGAACAGAACTACCGCTTCACATTTCTCGAAAATAAAAAAAGAAAGAAACAAACCGAAGCGCGAGGGAGGGAAAAAGATGGGTGCGGCGGGTGTGCTGATGTGACCTGGTGTGGAAAACTAAGGGGGAGGAAGGACGAGGTAAGGT
>JADGKE010003383.1:0-10499 GCA_026954515.1 Cladochytrium tenue
GTGTGTGTGTGTGTGTGTGTGTGTGTGCTCCACGGAGTGTATAATACTTTGACTGTGATGAGTGCGGAGTTTAGGCCACATGATAAACCCCGCATACAGATTTGTCATCACCTTATCAGACTTGAATGAACATCTGCACCATTTTGGCTCAGAGCCAGGTCAGAACTGTTCCGGAAGAGCGGATTTATCTGCATCATTTTCGCTCTGACAGCTTGAGTTGGCTCGGAGGCGGGTTTATCTGTATCATTTTTGCTTGAATTGCTCACAGATGGCTTGGAGATATTGGAGTTTGTTTGAAAGGGCAGGTTTATCCACACCATTTTGGCTCAGAGCTGAGCTCTCTGAGCTGGCTCCAAGCAGGCTCTGAGCTGCCATATCCGGGTTTCCCACATCTTGTCCAACATTGCTCTGGCGTTCCTGCATCTTGTTAGACCCGCCCTGTCACTAGGTCTGGAAACCAACAACAGCAAAATTCCAGAATTCCTGCATCTCGTCATGTCCTATGGTCGGTGAGGCTGACAACTGACGGCATATTGATCTTTGCAGAGGACCTCTACGGACGGCCCAGGCCGCCATGCCGTCCACGACCAAAAAACACTTTTATTGCCCCACTTTATTCACCCACTAAAACAATCGCCATCCACTTCGTATCAATCAAGTCAATAAATTGCTTTGCTGGTAATTTTTTACCTGCGCCGCCTGCGCCACAGCACTCGAACCTCGGCAGGACCTGGCCGTGCGGGGCAATCGGTTCCAGAGGAGCGACACTCCCTCCTCAGAGATCGCTTCTGGAGGTGATTGCTATTGTATTTGGCATCGCGCTCTCTCTTGTGGCCATGCAGCTAAAATCCACCTGTAGAATCACAGCTTCTTGGATCGCGCATTTCCTGCCTACCCCCTGATTCTGGTTGCGCTCGGAGCATACGGCACCGTCACAGCAGAGCAGCCCAGTTGCCGCCCAATACACCAACGGCTCGCGAGACGCTGCAGACGTCGTCATTCGCTCTGCACTGATTGCCAACTTCATTTTTTACCCTCTCCGGCATTGCCTCAGCGATCTTAGGTGGTTTGAAAGGCATGTGTTAATGAGCTTTTGACTCCTTCCCTCCCCCACCTCCCGCATGTCTGCTGGCTAACAACTAGCAGTCATTTAGTAGTAGATTCGCCGTGGCAAGCCTGCGTCTGGATCGGTCTATATACATCAATCAGTGTTTTGATATCTCAAATCTACACCACATCAGCGGATCACCTCGATTTCCTCTGACTGGCCAGCGTTTTGTCTCGAGACTTTGCAGCGGTACTCTCCGAAGGTGGAACGCTCGCAGTACGCCTTGTTGTGGCTGCGACCCCCGTACATTTCGAAGGGAATCTGCCGCTTGCTACTTTCACATCCGCAAATTCGATCTAAACCTTCACTCGACGGTGTATTTTGATATCTCCTCACGGAAATTTCTGGCGCTTACGTTTTGGAATCAACCGTTCTATTCTGATTACATTGTATGTACTTTTTATTCACCTCTGATTGCTCTTCCATAAGACACAAGCGTACTGTCTAACAATTTTCCCATCATGCGTCAAGCCCAACTACAAAGTTTATCGACCGTCAACGTAGATATGCCGCCCAAGTCGAAGAAATCTGACCGCGGCCGATCTCCGTTACCTGCTTCTGACGCAGAACCAGGTTCTTCAAGAAAAGGATTGGTTCCAAATCCGTTCCGCTACTTTGGAAATCGCAGCCGCTCTCGAAATAATGTGCCTCTCAATAATCCTGGCTCACCATCGCAAAGTGTTACAGAGGATAAATGCAGTCCGCCTCCTCCCTCCCCAGATCCGGCGTCGCTCTCCAATTTGCGACGTCCTGGGTCTTCAAGTGATGAAACAAAAGTCGATATCACAAGCTCAGCTCCGGCTATGAGTGTGAGAGAGAAGGCGATTGAACTCATAATATCGATCCTTGATGCAGACCCGACATTTGCGCAATCTGCCCCGCTCTTTGTCAGGGACCTTTGCAAGACAACCCCAGACTCTGATACAAGCGGAACCTCCAGTGAGAAGAAACTGCTTGACAATGACTGCGGGATGCTCAAGGCTGTTGACTATGTGGCATCCGATGAAGGGCAGGCAGCACTTAAGGGCGCAGGATCATTTGTTCATGACATCAGTTCGTCTGGAACGCAGAAAGATGGGCTGTCAGAAAATGTGCAAAAGTTGCTGGAGCACGTCGACAAAGTTGTACAGCTGGTGGACGAGGTCGCTGAAGTGCATATTTTTGCGAAAATTGCCTGGACTCTGGCAATTTGTGTTTACAAGGTTTGACCGTTTGTACTGTCACCTCTAACAGATGTTTCAGACATGGCGTCAGAGTATGAAGAATGAAGCTGAAGTACAAAATCTGCTCAAAAAAACCATTTCTTTCATGGATGATCTCTGTGATGTTCGTGCAGACAAGGAAAAATTAAAGCAAAATATTGAATCCTGCATGGAAACTGTTGTAACCTGCCTTGCATTCTGCCATGAGCATAAAAAAGACAACAGAAAATGTATGTCATTTTGTTTTCTATTGCGTTCTTCGACTGATATTGTTGCAGGGCCGTTTCGCTCTGGCACGTCAAAGCAAGACCAGATTGCTGACCTTTTGCAGCAACTTGAAAGCAGAAGGACTTTGTTGGGCTTTAAATTGGCCATAGACATGCATACGAAGCTGCAAGATATCGAAAACAAAGTCCTCGAAATTCTCGACAATCAGAAGGACATGAAAGGTGCTCATCATCAGACTGTTGATATTATCGAATCTCTTCGAGACTGGCTTAAACCTCTGGACAAGGAGATGGAGGCACAACAAAAGTCTTTAATGGCAAACTACTTGAATGGAACGCGGCAGTGGCTGCTTTGTGATGTTCTTGAATTCGTCGAGAATTCAACTGAACGCGTTCTCTGGTTGCAGGGTGGTCCGGGAGTCGGAAAATCTATCATGAGCGCGTTTGTGTCCATGGAATTGAAGAACCGAATAATCCATGGCGGGACTTTCTTCTGCAGGCACGATGACGTGGACAGAAACAGCGACCGCAATCTGATCAAGACACTCTCATATTTCTTGTGTGAGTGGAATATTTTGTTCGCCCGTGAGCTATTTAATGTGCGACGTGAAACTCCCGACATCTGCGGTGATCCAGTCGGAAAACTTTTCGAGGCCATCATTCTTCGCCCCCTGCAAGCAATTTACAAAGACTACGACCCAGATATCGAGCCCGTGGTGCTTTGTGTCGACGCTCTTGACGAATGCAGAAACACGAAGCAACGGAAACAAATTCTGAATATTTTTTCAACTCTTTGCGGCACACTGCCTCCACAAGTCAAATTCATAGTCACCGCTCGACCAGAGGATGATATTGTTGCTTCCTTCAAAAAGCTGAGTGTGAAAACAATCGAGCCCAGCCAGGAAGACAACAAAAACGATGCCCAGATTTTTACTGAATTCAAACTGAAAGAAATGCAAGCAGAAGACGATGCCATCGAGGAGGGCTCTGCGCTTCTTGTCGAGAAGGCCGGTGGAATTTTTATATGGCTCGTCATTGCTTGCAACGAGGTCAAACAGTCCGAGAAACGATCGCTGGCCACAATCAAGGAACTGCCGTCCACTTCCCAGAGTATCAACGGCGTTGATACACTTTATGAAAGAATGTTCAATCGCATTTTTGGGACCACGGATGGGCGGGATTCAATCTTATTTCGTGTCTTGGCCACGATTGTCCACGCAATGGTGCCTCTGACCTGTGTTGGTATCGCGGGGTTGCTCCAGGTCGATGTTGAATTGGTGAGAACGGCGATCCAACGGCTTGGTGCTGTTTTGCTGCAGAATTCGACAGAAGAAGAGACTGAAAAATACTTGACAGTCGCACACAAATCAATTAAAGACTACTTGACGGACCCAATCCGCTGCAAAGATCCACGATTCTCTTTCACATCGAGGAAGCAGCATGAGAAGATGGCGCTTGATTGCTTTTCAGTGTTAAAGAAAAGTCTGCGATTTAACATGGCCGGTAAGCAATGACCTTCGTCTCATTCTGCAACAACTAATCGCCATGAATTCTGCGCAGACCTAGAATGTGATGTGCTTCACGAGAAAATTCCAGACTTTGCAGCTTTGGTTCAGCGAAAAATCAGGGAGCATGTGCGCTATGCTTCATTGCATTTCCATCAGCACTGCAAAGGTTCTCTTCCCTCTGGACAAACCCGGGTGCTTTCGAGTCTGGCATCTGATATTGCCGTGTTTTCGAAAGAGAAGCTACTATACTGGATCGAGGCACTCGGACTTCTCTCGAAATTATCGCTGGTGATTGATGTGGCAAGCACGCTATTGGAGGTCTACCCGCCTCAGCAGCAAGATTTCGGTTTCATCAGCGAGCTTCTGCGAGACCTTCAGCGACTTGTTCGCCTGTTCTTCACCCCCATCAGCGCCGCAGCTTTGCAAGTATACGCGACCGCCATTCCATTTGCGCCAGCGCAGACTGCCATTTACAAGCACTACGCACCCCGCTTGCCGCCAGCTTTTCCAATCCCGTCTCTGATTGTTCCGAGAGAGCAGCAGTGGCCTGCCGTTCTAAACGTGCTCGACGGCCATACTTGGGCAGTCACAGCAGTTGCAGTCAGCCCTGATGGCCGCTGGATTGTGTCTGGGTCACATGACAGAACTGTGAGGGTGTGGGATGCAGCAACAGGCGCGCAGCAGTCGGTGCTTGCGGGCCATTCTGGTCCGGTCACAGCAGCTGCAGTTAGCCCTGATGGCCGCTGGATTGTGTCTACTGGGTCGGGGGACAAGACTGTGAGGGTGTGGGATGCAGCAACAGGCGCGCAGCAGTCAGTGCTTGAGGGCCATACTGATTGGGTCAGAGCAGTTGCAGTCAGCCCTGATGGCCGCTGGATTGTGTCTGGGTCTGGTGACAAGACTGTGAGGGTGTGGGATGCAGCAACAGGCATGCAGCAGTCGGTGCTCAAGGGCCATACTGATCCTGTCAATGAAGTTTGTATCAGTGCCGACAGCCAGTTTATCGAATCTAGGGATCAGAACTTCGCGTCCATTCGTTGGAGCACGTCGACATGGACCAAGGTGGACGACGACACCACCCTTGAATCCAACATCGACTCTGCAAGCAGCAGCTCTCTCTCGCTTAATGGGCAACAATGGCTGATTCAGCGCCGTGTCGCCTACCCGACGAGAAGAACTTGGCTTCTTCCCTCTTTTCGGCCAAATATTGACTACTGCTCGGCATTTTTCGACCAGCAATATTTTGCTGGTGCTGGCAAATTGGTCATTACAATCAAGTTTGGGTATCAACCTGTGGGGAATCAGCCCGCGGTTTAAATCCAGCAGTTTTATTCTTGCCCCTCCTCCCTTCCCTGGCTTTATTTTTTCTCGTTCTTTCTGTCCCTTCTCGCTGTTCCAGGCAGTAAAGATCAATAAAACTTTCGCTGTGCCCTTCCGACTTCAGCGGCACTGATTCGTTCTCGCTCTTGCTTGCTCGAAACTCCCCTACCCCCTGCATGAAATTATCTGTTTTGGGGATGAACAGAAGAAAGCAAAGTGAAAAAGTAAGAGGAAATGCCGCGAAAGAATAAAGAAAGAGTGTACCTATATGAGCACGGTTCTTGCCCGATCGAGGGGGGAGGGGAGCTGTCTTGCACCTGCAACCTGAAATAAATAATGATGATAACATAGCTGTGTCAGTTCATTTCGTGTGCCAAGCGAAATCATAATTAGGCGCTGGCAGCTCACAGATTTTCTCTCACATCACAAGTCCTTAAACGCCAAGAAAAAGCAGCAGCCATGGACAATTGAGCAGTAACACGCAACCAACAAGCGACCCGTCGTGGGTAGCGAGTATATCGGAATGGTAGACAGAAGGTGGTCAACAACTTGTTCCAAAATTCTCTTGCCTGCCTGTATACCTCTCCCAGAGTCAAATCTGCACACTACTCTCGTTGGCCAACCGGTGTGGCAGAGTCCAAAAGAGGACAAGCAGAGAGTAGGGATCCCGCCCCAGCCTGCATTCAACTGCGTCCAGCCTTTGCAGGAGGGGCCTGCCTCACACCAAGCTGGGGTGGCCAGCCCCCACCCATCATGGTGCTTGACAGTGGGATGTACCATGCTGCCAACAAGAGCAGTTGCTGTGGGGATGGACGGTATCTAACCTTCGTGCACCTTGATAATGACGAAGGATTGAGCAGCCACGAATCCTGGGCTTTGGTGGTGAGCTTGTGCTTGCTTGCTGAGACACCGTCGGCTGGTCAGATCCTCAACACGCTAGAAGGCCTGTGATCGGGGTTTTGAGTGACCGAAGACTTGAAGGCAGGCAGAGAGTAAGTTTGTGCAGCGAAATGGGAGAGACTACATGGGAAGAGAAACAGAAAGTACTCACTGCTTGGTAGGCGTGGTCTGCAGATGGCGGATTGCGGCGCGCGGGTCTCACTTGTGTGGTGGCATCGCCCCGGGTTCATGCCGCTTTACCTTGCGGCCGAAAACGGGCATGTCGAGGTGGCCCGGCTGCTGCTGGAACGTGGGGCTGAAACAGACGCGCGCGAGAACGAGCAACGGACACCACTGCACGTGGCTGCGCAAAACGGGCATGCCGAAGTGGTGAAACTGCTGCTGGACCACGGTGCTGACCGAGGTGCGCGAGATGCGGAGCAGTGGACGCCACTGCATTATGCGGCCGAAAGTGGGCATGTGGAAGTGGTGCGCCTGCAGCTGGAACGTGGTGCTGACAGGGATGCACGCGAGGTGGACCAGTGGACACCACTGCACTTCGCGGTGCAAAACGGGCATGTGGAGGTGGTACGACTGTTGCTGAAACACGGCGCTGACAGAGAGGCACGCGAGGTGGACCAGTGGACCCCACTGCACGTGACGGCACAAAATGGGCATGTTGAGGTGGTGCGGCTGCTGCTGGAACGCGGTGCTTACAGTGACGCGCGCAATGCGGACCAGTGGACTCCGCTGCACTTTGCGGCGCAACAAGGGCATGTGGAGGTGGTGAAACTGCTGCTTGACTACGGTGCTGACAGAGACGCACGCAACGTGGAGCATCATACTCCACTGCATGTAGCGGCGGCAACAGGGCAGACCGAGGTGGCCCGGCTGCTTCTCGACTGTGGTGCTAAAATTGAGGCGTGCGATGTGGACAAATGGACACCACTGCACCAGGCTGCGGCGTTTGGCGGCACTTTGGAGGTGGCCCGGCTGTTAATCGAACGCGGTGCCAATCGAGACGCTCGCACGGCAGATCAGGAGACGCCGCTTCACGTTGCAGTGCAAAAAGGGCACGATGAGGTGGCGCGGCTTCTTCAGAACTAACATTTGGTCTATTAATACCACTGTTTCCATCTTGCTTGCTTGGTACCCCCTCCCCGTGAGTGTTTCTGTACTGTAGGAAAGAAGAATGAAGCAAGAGAGAGGTTGAGATAAAAAAAATTCAATGGCCCAAAAAATCTAACAGACTTACACAGAGTGAGTGCGATAGACTTCGGGGGAGGGGGGATTTTGTATCAATCAGCGCCTAGAGAGTTGTGCCGATGAGGGGTGGATGTTTGTGTCAGTCAGCTGGGAAGCCACAGAAAATCGCATCCTCACTCCTCACAAAACACGGGTTTGAAAAACATACGCACCAACTTGGCCCGAAGCATCACTAGCCAAATACCGTCAAATGACAGTAGTAATACAAAGAGCAATCGATAGTGGGCATGGGCTGTTGATTTTCACTCCTTACAAAGGATGAGGTAGAGCGCGCGGCGCCACCGCAAAATCGACCAGAAGGAGATCAAGCAGCCAAAGATTGTCAGGAGGGTGAGGGAGGCCGACAAAGTGCATGCAGCAAGGTGTTGGTTTTTTCAAGTCAGAGAAGGATGCATTACAACCAAGAGGTATCTGAACTCTGCATGCACCCTGATTGGCCAAGGGCCCGAGTGAGCATCGGGTGCTAGGGTTTGGCCGGTACGGTCCGGTCCGGTATTTGGGTCAGTATCGAACCGGTACCGTACTCGCACATACCGAGCAGGTACCGAGATGTCGGTACCTGTACTCGAGTATCTATCCTATTCTACAGTATCTGATAGGAATACCGTACCATACCGAGACATACCGACAGGTACCGAAGTACCGGCCAGGACCGTTAGTACCGGCACAGACTGGGTATCACTGATCTTCTAGCTTTGTGACCTTTCCTTAGCCCCATTACCCATATCCTACCTCACAATTTTACTCTTCATGTTCTTCGACCGGTTTCCTATTCCTGTTCTCCTAATGGTCACCTTTGTGAACACCAGTTCTATATTGCATTGAAATGAAGACCACTGGCTTTCTGAAGGCCACCGCTGCCGCCTACCTCCCACAGCATCACACCTCCGACGCGAACCTGCAGCCACGATTTCATATCAGGCACCGGCAGTTGCTCCAGCCTGCGTGCCACCAATTCTGAGGCCTCCCACGCCTGTAGTTGTTGTGGCAGTAGCATACCTGTCAGTGCCGCGCCAGGGTGGAGTGCAAGTGGTGCCACGATCTTAGGGTTTAGAGAGATTGAAGGAGAAAGGTGCGGCGAACTATTGCTCTATGTAGAGTGGCTACTGTGCAGCTCACAGTGGGAAAAGTATGGTACAATGTGGTACAGTTTATTGTTTTGGTACAGTGCAGGCACGACCGTGTTCAATACAACAGATTGCCTTGTCAGAGCTTATTTTTGCTGTCTTTTGAACGATTGCGGTGGTCAACTGGCAGGCAGCACCCTCGGACGGCTTCTGCAGTGCTCATCTACACTGCTGCAGGCACCGGCAGCTCACAGCAAGTGAGCTTGGCGGGATCATTCTGCCGGGGGCTGGCGCTGAGATGTGTAGGTTGCTGGATGCTCCTCTGACTGCACTGTTTCTAACTGGAGCACAGCAACGTTCACAGGATCTGGCTCGTCATCGCAGTTGACGATGCACCCTTACGATCATCGTGGTAAGCCTGCGGCTCCCCTGCCTGATTTTCTTACCAAAGGTAGCAGGGTCAAGCTCCTTGCACAACGAGTTGGCAGGGGGCTCGGAGCTGTTTGATGTTGGTTTGTACCCGTCACTTTGCCTGCCACTCTAATCCGTTGTAGATTCACCGTTGGATACAGCCATGACACAAAGCCCGATGAATAAACAATCGTCGTTGAGGCGCTATCTTCTGCTTTCCAACCCAGCCTCTGTGATTCTACTCCAGATGGACGATGTGGTGGAGGACGAGACTGATCTCCTCATCGGTGAGGCACTGGAGCACGCCATCACCAAACATTGGAACTGCCTGGACGAGGGTCGCATCTGTCGGATGCTGGAACCGGCCCCGCTGACCCAGCCTCCCCGACTGCCACGCCCCACCCTTCCAGCCCACAAGCGGTTTGCCAAAGGCGGTGAGGTGATTGAATTTATCACGGAATGCTTGGTTTGCCATGCGGTGGTGGGATGCGACAACAAGTACGAAAGGCAGACGGCTGTCGACCCCTTTTCCAAAGTCCTCTGCGAGTTTGTGGTCAAAAACTTTGCATCAGAAAGCATCCTGGAGCAGATGATGACAAAAAACTCGCCTGCCGCAGACTTTGTTGTGTTCAAGGGCAAACCTCGCAAGTTGACTGCCAACATGACCAAGAAACGCGATACGCTGCGGGTCGCTCTTCGGTTTTTCAATCTCCGCGATCCTGACATCTTGTCGACATTTTCAAAGCACAAGTCGGGCAACCTCTACCGGCTGCTGGCCATCGTCCGGCGATACTTGTACTTTCTCCGTGATGAAAAACATGTCAGTTTTGATCACAAGGTGTGCTCCGACATCCCTCGCCTCCTTCTGGCCATTTCTCGTCGGCACCTGATTGACAAATACGATGCGTGGATCCGAAGCAACAAGAAGAAACTGTTTGTCTCCGAGGTACAGCTCTTTGAGGAGCTGGACGAGAATGCAGACTTTGGTACTGACATTGGCGTCGAGGGTCCCGAGGAGGGCTTGCTGACTGACGAAGAGGCTCTGTTGAATTTGGTCGAGATGGAAGGGCCTGGCCCCCGCTCCGATAGGATACGTCAGGGTGTGGTGAATGCAAGCTCCATGGTCAACATTCTTACGGACCTCTCCATCGGGCTGAGGCACACACTTCAATATTTTGTCATTGCTCCGCAGCAGGTTCGCTACGAGGATGCACTGGATGCAAGCGATGTTGTTCAACTTCAGTTGATCGGCAACGAGCTGCAGGCCAAAAAAATTCAGCGCGATTCCTGGCTTGAATTTATTCAGCAAAAAACCACCTCCTATCGGCATGAGCGAGACAGCATTCGTCGCACAACCTCTTCCAAAGAGGCCAAAATCAAACTTGGACGTTTTCCTGTGAACGGGTACGATGATTTGTTTGCTGGATTTAGGGTTAGGGTTAGGGTTAGGGGTAGAGCTAGGGTTAGGGTTAGGGTTAGGGTTAGGGTTAGGGTTAGGGTTAGGGTTAGGG
>JADGKE010003384.1:0-10479 GCA_026954515.1 Cladochytrium tenue
GATCTGTACAATATGTTGAAGGACGAGGTCGAGGTGGCCCGCTCACTTATCGCAGAAGCCGCATTTATCCTACAAAAACAAGACCCCGAAAATGCTGCAAATGTCGCCGTTGGAAAATCTCTTGCATCCAAAGCTAAAAGTTTCATGGAGTCTTTGGAGACCAAGCGAAAGCTTCCCATACGGATAGAGGATGCTGCGTTGGTCGATAAGGAGTTACGGAAAGTGGCGGAGTGGAGTTTGAAATGCAAGCGGCTAGTCGGAAAACCGTGGCAGAACAAACGGTTGCACCAACTGCTCCAGGAAATTGCGTTGCATATAGAAGTCTGTCGTGGAAAACAGGCAGGGAATTTTCACTGCTTGTGCAGAACAGCAGAAAACGGCTTGATGGTATGTGTACTATTCTCTTCTGTTATGTTGAGTGTTTTAGATCGAGTGCGAAGTTTGCCACGAATGGTACCATGGTGCCTGTCTAAAAATATCAAAGCGCGCGGCAAAGAATGAGGGCAATTTCGTCTGCCCGATTTGCGACACCTCAGAGAGCTTTGTACAAACAGGGAAGAAGGTTTCCAAAGACCAACTACGGGCCCTGATCGCTGATGGAGACAATCTTCTGCTGATGCCTGATGAGCTCTCGGATTTGAAACGAATTTTCGAAGCTGTAAATGATTGGGAGGCAGAGATATCAGCTAGTTTGGAAATCCTTCAGCCTGAAAAAGACGTGAAGGTGGTTCGAGACATATTCCGTTGTTTGGAAGGGTTCTTCCTGGCGTTGGACGAGGCCCTGGTCTACAGGGTACGAACTAAACTCAAGGAGCTCTCGCCTCCACGGCCGCGATTAGACCCTGAAACAAAAGCAACGGCGCGAGTTGCTCCTCCATATCCGCAGGAACTCATAGCGGCCAATGGGACCCTCTGTGTCTGCAAATGCAAATTCGACCCAAAGGCGTTGATGATTGGCTGCGATTCGTGCCAGGGCTGGTTTCACTTCAAGTGCGTCGGTCTTGATGCTGCGGAGACTGTCAACCACCAGTTCTTTTGCCATGAATGCACAACCAAGCAAAGTGCCAAAAGAGGGCTGGACCATGACGATTCCACGCTTCCCTCTGCTCCAAAGAAAATCAAAATTCGTCTCCGCAAGAGCAACGTTAACGAAACTGAAGTTGAAAATACGCCGAACTCAATGGGTTCACCGGGGATAACAACCACGAGGGTAAATACTGCATGGTTTTGTTTCGATCTCATCCTCTTTATAGTCTCCTGTTGCCTCGTCGATCGCCCCACCGTTAGGATTACCGCAACTATCCACCCATACGCCTGGGTCAGCCCCAGCCCCGATGACTCGGCAAGCGGTCCCTGAACCTGCTGCACCGCAAACACTGCATGTCATCACTCCACCTCAGATATCGGCCTCTCACGCTGTTACGCCCGTTTACTCTATAGGACCCGGGCCTATTCGACCTAGTGGCCCGATTCAAGTACCACCGCAAGTGTTGGCCAATCCTCAACAGTATATGCACGGGTACTTTGTCGCCTATCCCATGCCGTCCGCTTCCTGGATGCGGCCAGCCGCGTTTCAGCTCGTTCCCGGGCCGCCACCCAGCCAAGGAGCGCAGAACCCGACATCAACTCCACCTTCGACCTTTCATCTTATCCCGACTCCGCTGCCGCCAAGGCAAGGCTCTCAGGGCCAAATGCCTCCGCCGCCTCCGCCGCCGCCTCAACCATTTGTCCACCAGCCCCCTGGAATCTAAAGTCCCACTCCTATCCTCTGCCTGCCCTTTCCGCGCGCCCACCCGCATTGTTGGATTGCTTTTCCTCTGACCTCCCTTGAATTCAACGGGCCGATTTTTTTTTTCGTGATACGACTACCATTATTGGAGTTGGGGTGTTTTAGCAGAATTAGAAAGGGACGAGTGGTTTAAGTGGGTGAGAATCGACAAGAGGACGCAATTCACGGTGTCGGTCCCATTCACATATAGAGCGATGTATTTCGGAATGAGCTCTGGTCCGTAATTGCATCAGCATGAGCTTTATACTCCATTACGCATGCTTGCGGCAACCCAAGGACCTTTTTGAGAGTGTTCCTGGAAACCAAACAACGATTAACGGTGAAAGAGTAATTAGGAACCAGTACGAACTTGATCCTCAGGTTGTGTGTGCCCCCCTTGGAGTTGTGGTTCCACAACGAAAGGATATCCTCCGAATGCCGAAGGGAGATAACGGCACCGCAAATCTCCTGTCCGTCGTCAAATTGTCCTGATATAAGGGCTATAACCTGGAAAGGAGGTGTCAAACTGGCAACAGAATCGAGGGGCACGCACCAAGCTCTCCTGCATAATGACATGGTCGCAGAGGTAGGCTGTAATTAGACTACAATAGCACAGTTCTTTCAGTGAAGCACGCACCCAATATCTGCTGGCCAGACCCTTCTTCAGGCGCACAATCCACTTTCCGCCGTTCGGTTGGTCTGCATGCGACGATAAAAGAGAAACAAAAATATGAGTGAGCGAGGATTGGAAGTAAGCCGCCGCGCCCCCACCCTCCCAAATGGGCCGCAGGCCCTCCTTGAAGAGGAAGTAGTCGCTGACGGTGAGCAGGTCTTGCGGCCGCCTCAGGCGCGAGTAGACGCCCCAGAACTCCTCGCACGTAGAGAACGTCGAGACCTTGCGGATCGCCGACATGTAGGTGTTTTTCTCATACTTGGTTGCAGGGTCGCGTGGGAGCACCCTGTTTCAACGGCGACGACGAAGCGGTTGGGTGGAGGGGGTCAGCAATTGTTAGTCGGCGTACGGAAACTTGCTACGGCGACATCGCAATGCGTGCCCCTGCGTCTGGGAGCACCACGTATGCCTTAGGCACACGGTATTCAAAAACTCACCAGAACACCCAGCTGTAGGTTAGAGGTGTGCCGACGGATGGGGTCTGCGGAGAGTTGCTTGCACCTTCCACATGCCTGTGCTGTTGCGACTGCATCGACTGAGACAGTCCGTTCATGGGGAAGGACGGGACCAATACGAAACGCGGCTAGCCGAACACGCGCAACAGAATAACTTAAAAGTCTGCCTGTCAGTCTACAGGATCGCTATTTCCTAGAGCGCTAACAATGGTGAATCGTTAGAGCACGTTACCCGATGATGCACGGCACCGCTTGTACCCCTCTCGAAGCCACTCAGACACAACCCCTACATGAATTTTCCCTTCGATGCCACCCACTTTTCCATCCCACAGTCGAATTGCTGGCGATGGCCGCCATATATTTGGAAGACGCGAGTGGGACGACGCGTCGTTCGGGTCTCACCTTGGACCGCCGATGAGGACGAAGCCGAAGACTAAGAAATTTCGGGGCAAACAAATCAAGAATATGTGGGACTACGGGGTGGCATCAGAAAGAGTAAATGAAGGTTGAAAGGTTGACAACTGCAAGCGATTTCGTTTGCGTGATCGTTTTATATCGCGTTGGTATCCCCTCTCGTCATTTCGCTGATGGTTCAGGACCAGCATCATCGGAAACTCCGGCCTTGTGTTCTCAACAGCATTATCGCCCATTGTGAAATTCGAAAGCGTTAGGGTTCAGTGGTTGAGTTCCAGTGTGGCCAGAGAGCTTCAAAAACTCAAACCACACGACTCGGTCCCTCCTCGCCAAGAATAGCCATGGTTTTAAGAAGCTCTGAGACGGTTGATCCTGGGGCAAGCATACCCGGGCATCCGACTTAAGTGGACTTGTTGGGGGTGCTAAAAAGCGGCGGAACATCCCGCTGCTGCGATGAAAAGAGTTCTACATTCAACACCTCCCGAAAACGAACACGACCCATCTCGGACCCCGGGCATTGTACAAGCAGTCCATTAATGAATGAAGATCTATTGAGTAGTGATAAACAAGCCAATGCCGGAATAAAAAACAAACTACACGTTGGAAGGAGCACTGGGAGGGGCGACAATATCGGCAGGGGGGGAGGCCTGCGGATGTTGGTCGGGATCGGTGTGGTTCAGCATTACTCTAGATGGAGGAGAAAGACGTATTTACCGACAGCTGCTCCACCTGCGCTTGAAGCTCGTCGACCCTCCGACGCAGATCCTCATTTTCTCGCTTCAGGGCATCCACATCGACATCGGATGGCCCGCCGAGAAACTGCTTGATGAAACTGATTAAGAGGGCGAGTGAATTGGTTCGGGGTAGAGGAAGATGGACGCGTGAGTTCCACTCGGACGGCATAGTCGGGGGGGAGGTGGAATCTCACTCGACGGGATTCTCTGGCTTCTCCGGTTCTTCGTAGAGACCAACGAGCACTGTTGGAGGGTGATGTTAGCGGCTGCCGATCGATCAGTCCACGCCCTTTCCCCAACCGCCTTGTAGGGAGAAGCGAACCTTTTGTCAGGGCGTCGATGATTCCGTTCTTCTCGAGGTACTTGCGGAAGTCCTCCTTCTTCTGGTCGACGGCCTGCAGCAGGGAGTTTGGAGGAGGGGAAGGGATTCAACGGACGAGAGGGAATACGGGGCCAATTAGGAGGCAGGGTTGCAGGTAGGGATTGGAGGGTTGGCGACTGTACAAACCATCTTCCTGAATTTCGATTTGGAACGCGAACACGCTGGCGGTGCCACCTGCTACAGCTCTTAGGGGTTATGTCGCGCACGCACCGCTGTACGGGGTGCGCGCCGGCATGCGCCCCTTCCACGTCTCCGAATATTCCCCTACCTGTCGCGGCTGTGGCAGCGGTCGCCACCATCCACCCTTGGCTGAACACCGTAGGCCACCATCATCAATGCCGCGTAATCCACAATAGCTCAGACTTCGGTTTCTGGTTTAAACAGCCGCTTCCACCACCCTGGCTTCAACGCCCCTTACGACGACAACTGTTCTTCGTGGTCCTCTCCACTCGAAATGCACGTCCATAGGGCAGTGGCGACAAGGCTGCGAACCGATCATAATGTTGGAATCTGACCGCGTAGATCTAGTGCGTGGGTCGGAGTTATCGTCACAACACTACTCTCACAGCCATTTCTCTTATGAAGCCCAATCTCCTGTTAGTCCCCAATCGGCAACTTCAAGTGACAGTTTTAATTATCCGTTGCATGCCATCTCGGCTTCGTTAGTAGACATCGCAGACTCATCAGTGCTGTCAGTTTCACTCTTGATGCAGACTGGTTCTTAAAAAACAGACAGCACGAGCTGGAGCCTTTATCCATGGAGAAACGTTTGGTAATAGAACGAATGTGGAATCACCTCATCCCAAATGTCCTGCATCGCTGATGGCCGTCCCTCATAGTGTTCAATTCGAATAAGATATTTACTGCTGTGAAATTCCTAGGAGCTGCAGGACACGGCGCATACCGAGCACCAAATGGGACCTCTGAAAAAGAATCCAGAAAGGTACCAACGCGAGAGTGTCCTTGAGATGGTGGACGGATTTGAGAATTATTTGTTGTGGTGCTCACCGGCGGCTCACCTCTCTATTTTCGTATGTAAAGAGAAAAAAGCTTCTTATTGCTCACGGTTCCATTGACGAGAACGTTCACTTCTGTAATACTGAGGTGCTCGTAGCAGCCTTGTTTGGGCCACCAAGCTGCATCGTGTTCAAGTATATCTTGGCGAGCGTCACGGGCTTCGCTCCCCTGGTGGAGCATTTCTAGACTTTGATGATGTGGACTCTGGTGAACCTTCTTCACCTAAAGAGAGAGTTCATTGGTTTTGCCTCGCCCTAGATTCCATATGGAGGGGGTGGCGCGTTATTTCACACTGGCTTGGTGTTGCCCAAGTGGGAGAGAAATTGTCTGTCGCTCAGGCTGAGGAAAATAAAACATCCATGGCCGATCAGCCACCTCCAGGGTCCGACCCCAAGAGCCGTGGGGACAGAGTCTGCGAGATGACGGTGCCTGCGTTATCGACAGACGAACCGTCCTGGCTACCCAACTCCCACTGCTCTTCCGTAGTGGCTGATGGCCCTGTCGAACTGGCTAAAGTATTCCGCCGACAGTCTTGCTTTTTGGAGTCCGTAGATCCGCGCACCGCGCCTCGGTCGGTGGAGGAGCTGCCGAACAGTTCCTGTTATCATACTATCTCGAGTTCGCGCAGCCTGCCATCTTGCCGCGTCTCAGTTGCAGGAAGCTGGGCCGTCCCGACAGTTCTGCCCAGCGGCGGCGGCTCCGACCATGTCTCCGCCAATGCTCCAGCTCCGAAGAATCAGCCACAGAAGCTTACAAAACGGCCGGGCCTGTTCGAATTGCTGCGCGGAGGCTGCGGGGCCGTCTCTATAGGCGATCTTCCTGCTCGGCCCACCAAAAGTACTCAACCTGAACACTCCGAGACAGCATCCCCCACCGAGTGTTTGCTGCGTCTCGTCGTCGACGATGGCATTGACCCGCACGCATGCCCAGTGTGTTTCGAGTCGGGCGTCCGCCTTCGCGTGATAGGACCGTGTGCGCGTAAGTCTTTATTTTTGTTTGTATGCGTAACTTCTCCAGATGTTTCTTTGCGTCAGGCCCCCTTTTATTGTTACTTCTGGGAGCTGCACGCACTGTCGTCCTGCGCAGGCTGTCTCCGCACCCGACGCCTAAATGAAAATCACGACCCCCCATTTGTTACTTAGCATTTTTTGTCGCATGTGCTTCTCCAACCTCTTTCCGGCCAACCCAGATGCATTTTGTGGACCCTGTATCCGCAAGTGGAAAACGTACGCAAGCACCTGCCCGTATTGCAGAGCACAGGCTCGTCCGCACCGCATTTTCCCCTGGCTCTTCGAGAAGAAAATCTCCTTTCAGGTATATACCCCACGTCCCTGCATTTCTAGTGAGCAATTGTATCTTTCTGAAAAATGTCTACTTTTACGGTAAACCCTCTATTATATATTCATATGCCTACAGTGAGTAAGAGCAACCGATCGTGACTTTGTGGATGTTATCGATGCGCGTGAATGTTAGGTTGCATTTAGCAGGATATGAGCAAGTGGTTGCATTTCGAGACATGCCGTTTTTGCACTACTTGATCTCGTCCATCACGTATTGATTTTGCAGTTGTTTTATTAATTATCCATGTCTTTTTTGCGTTCGCCATGAATCCACTACCTTATTAATAAATATTTCCCTCAACTTCATCGTTAATTTTCGTGACCAAAATTGAAATCCCACAGCGCTCCATGTCATCGCACCACCTTCTTCGTCGTCATTCCATCTTTGGTGGGTGGTTTTGCGAAGTGTTCTTTAGATTAACCAATGTTCGACTTGATGATCTCGGGTGCTCTCTCTTGTTAAGGTTTTGAGGATCGAGTTGTGATCGATGTTGGGAGTCTCTACATCAAAGTTGGCCAATCGGGCGAGTCCCGACCACGGCACATAATCCCTATAACCGTTCCAATGCCCGCGGCTGGTGCCGTCGAATCACCTAAGAGTGGCAGCAAGGTACGGCGGGAAGCGGCGCTTTCGCACTGCCATTGTTAACCAAGCGATACAGCTCATTGGGCTCTTCAAGCTCAGCATCGATCCGTCGTATGAGAAACTCACTCGCAGCATCTTGGTGGATCTTCTTCAGTTGGTCTACAGCAAGTACGTTACCTACCGCGGATTGCACATTTTCTATGGATTATTGAAGTTTGCCTCCCAGATACTTGCTGACTGACCCAAAGCAGAGAAAAGTCATTCTCTGCGAGAACCCTCTACTTCCGTTGAAATTAAAGCGCCTTATCGTGTCGATACTTTTCGACATACTTCAGGTTCTTTCCATGCGATCAATGCTTGCATGCCTTACGAAATTCAAAGGTTCCGTCCATCATGTTCATGCCATCGCCCCTACTGGCTGTCATGGTGACTGGGCGACTGACCGCATTGGTGGTCGACTGCGGTCACCTTGAGACAACTGTTGTTCCGGTATACTTCTTGGTTGTCGGACGGAGGATTCAAAATTAATGCATCTTATAGGTCTTTGACGGCAGACCCATGATGCACAACATGCAAACAGTCCCTCTTGGTGGTCATGCTGTAACCAGTAGGCTCAAGAACCTCATGAAACACCACGGCTCGCTCATTTTCGAGGCACCGATCGGCGGACCGGCATCCGCACCAGGCGCGACCACGGTCACGACCACCACGCACTCGGTGCCCGAGGCGCTCGCTGAATCACTACCGCTTGAATTCTGGGAGGACCTCAAACTGCGAGCATGCTTTGTTGGGGCGTTCCCGTCACCCCACGACGTGTCGACGGACAACAGGGAGCCCAATTACCCGTACCGCGAGCGCGTGCTGCCCTACACCATATTTGACAGCAACGGGACCCCGGCCGTCTCGCGCATCTCGGCGACCGACCGGCTTCTCGTGCCGGGCTGGGTCAGAGAGCGGGCCGCCGAGGTTCTTTTTGAAGGCGACGAAGACGAGCGGTCGGTGGTTTCGGTGATTCTCGATACCCTTCTGAAGGTACATATTTTGCCTTCGATCTCTCTTTCAAACCAATAAATCCACCCGGGGAACGCTCACGTATTCGCTTTGAAAGTGCCCGACCGATATCCGAGACAGCATGATTCGGAACGTTTACCTTATTGGTGGGACCTCCATGCTGCCAGGCTTCCAGGCTCGGCTCCAGGAGCAACTCCAGCTGTTTTTGGAAGAGCGTAAAATGTACAACCGCCTGCGACGGCTGGCTCCTCGGCTCAAGTTTCTTCGCACAGTTTACCCTCAGAATATTGCCCAATGGGTGGGAGGTAGGACTCTGACATCTTTCGTGTGTCTGTAAAGCTTTTACCCATTGTTTCGTTTTGGTATATAGGCTCGCTTGTCGGTGCGCTCAAAATTGGCGGTCCGGAGATATCTCTCGAGACGTTCAGTCAGACTGGGGAGTTGCCGGACTGGTCGATCCCCAACTACAAAAATGAGCCTGAAGAGCTTGAATGAAATAAAGTGTGGTGTGGTGGGCTGTGTAAAAGTTCCTTGTCAGTCATGAACTTTCGTACGGCGTCGTCGGCTCCTCGGGTTGTTTGGCTAGTTTGCCAACGGCGTTTCCGCGCACTACTGGGCGAGCGGCCACGAGCGCCAAGAACGTTGACGCCGCCAACGCCCACCCGTCCTGCTGATGGACAGAAACCTTTGCCTCCAAAAGGTGGGGCTGTACCAGTCCGTTCTTTATGGGTCGGGAAATTTACTTTCGCCGCTGACCTGTTTTCGTCTCCTAATCCACAGAGCTCCTGCCATACGAGGTCAGGCGGACAACGAAGTCTGGCTGGCTCCCTGTCTACCGCGAGTTCAAAAACGGCCGGACAAACATCACAACCATCATCCGCCGCGTGCATGGAGACACAGAGGTTGGTCGATGCCTGATCCAGGCAGGGAGGCCATGGGTCTTGTCGCGACAGCGGACGGCCCGGCGCTTTGTTTTGTTGGGCGAATGCCTCCTTTTTTTGATGCGCGGCTTACTCCTTTGCTGCACCCACAAAGGCGCTGGCAAGAGATTTGCTCACGGTCGCACCAGCAGACCGAATACGCATCCACCCTAACACCGGCCATGTGATTCTCAAGGGCGACTACCTGCATCCTGTGCGAGACTTCCTTGCGCAGAGGTTCTGATTCGAGCATTCTCCTATGGTTACATGCATGCTGATGATGGCTTTCACACTCCTGGTTCACGTCGTTCAGGGCTCGAAATCCTCCCTCCACTCGCTCTCTTCCTTCCTATCCGCCCAGATACAGCGGTGCCGAAATACACGCAGCAAATGGCAATTGTGGTCATTATTTTATTGTTCTGTCTCTTATCCTGTCTGGTTTCTTAGTCGGTGGCCCATCACTGGGAACCTCTTTGCCATTTTCTTAGTCCTGTTTATTTATTCTACCTCGGAGCTGCTACAAATGGCAGCCGGCGACCCGTCTGACAGTTGTTTTTGGCAAGTCCTTTGACCACAATGTAAATACGTTCCAAAACCGTCATTGCTCGTGGCCGCTTTCATTTACATGGCCGCATTGTCTGACGCACAGCCACCTCCCCTTAAATGGACTCTCAACTCCAATTTTTTTTTTCCACTCCGGCGTTTCCCCCCACACCCCATCATCCACCAGAGAGATAAGGAGGGAGTCACACGCTATCTACCAACGAAGGAGATAGAGGTTGACAAAGGAGTCGAAACAAACAAAGAGATGCATGGTTGTGGTTCACTGAGTCCACGTGACTGCGGCGAGGTGACCCACCACATTAATTGGGCGGCCCACGCGGTGGCGGTGCGCGGTGCGGCAAGCCAAATCATGCTTGGAGCGCAGCAGACGGTGTGTGTGTGTGTGTGTGAGTGAGAGCGGATATTAAGCGCGGGAGACAGAGGAAGAGAGTGCTATATACAAACTCTACTGTGGCGAACCTTGCGCGGATGGAGGGAGGGAGACAGACACGTGCGCGTGCGGGGTATGTATGGTGGGGGGCGGCGACCGCCAGCCTGCAGCCAAAGAGATTTTCTGCCTCCTTCGCTTGCGTCCTGCCGTCCCACCCGCCGTCCTGGACCTCAACCTCCCTGCTC
>JADGKE010003385.1:0-10460 GCA_026954515.1 Cladochytrium tenue
GATAAGAAGAGTGCGGGGTGAGTGGTTGAATAGAACATTAAGGGGAGCAAGGAGAGCGGAGTACTCGGAAAAGGAGAAATAAGACGGTGAGTGAAGGTGTGTGCTTCTCAGCCCTGTAACGTTCAGTGGCGGCGCATGCTGCCACTGCCACCGCCGCCGGCACCGCCCGCACTGCGCCCTCCTCCTTCGTCACTTCTGCCGGGCGCCGCCGCGCTCGCCCCCGTTGTCCGCTTCGCCGCTTCCGTCGTCGTCCTTTCCGCCGATCCCATCCCACCACCACCTCCTGCGCCTGCCGTCGTCCGGACAGCTCCGACTCTCGGCGTCCGAGGGCTGCCCCCCCCACCACTTCCAGGGCGAACGTGGGCGCGCGGCCGCGCCGCCGTGCCGCCATCCGAATCTCCGTCATACCCGCCGCTGCTGCTGTCGCTGTCTCTGTCACGGCCGCCGCGCCGCCTGCTGTGGTGGTGGCTGGGGGAGTGGGAGTGGGCGTTGTGCCGCCCTCTCAACGATGACGACCGGTGGCGAGGATGGTGGTCACGAGCGTCGTCATCATCCACGTCGTCGTGACGTTGGCTGTACCTACCGACGCTGTTGTCATGAACTATGCGCGCGTGTGATGCAGTAGATCGCTCCCGGCTGGGGCTGTGGTCATGGCTGGGGCCTTGGCTATGGCCGTGGCCGTGGCTGCGACTCCGGCTGTGGCTACTCGCGTTCCTCTGGCCATTATGACTTTCGTCCGACGAATCTTCAGGGCCGCGCTGTTCACGTCGGCCACGGGGGGATCTGTGGTTGTCGTTGGGCCGCATAAGGTCTTCCACTTCTTCCGTAGTTGACGTTTGTTGGTCTGGACGGCGGAGGTAGCTGCGCATGTTTCGCATCTGAAAGGTACAAGCAAGCCATCGAGCGTAAGGTTCACGAAGAGTAACAATCCATCAGTGAGAAGGTAAAGAAATCGGGAACGATTGAGAGGAGAGTCGAATTTGTAGCATACTAGGTGCATATAGTCCTCGCCAGACTTCTCTATTTCGTTAATGAGGTGGTCGAACTCGCGGCGCGCCGCCATCTCCCGGGCAAACTTATCCAACTGGACCTTGAGGTCCTGGTTCTCGCGCACCAGCTGCTGTAGGCGCATCACCTTGATCTCTCCAGTGTTTCGTAGCTCCGCAACGTCGTCAATTAGCAGGCTTTGTTGTTGAGGTGTAAGGTCATTGCATGGATAGGTGGCAGAGAGGAGCGATAGCGTTTAGTGGTTTCATAAAATAAGGCGTCTTATTCTAACCTTTTATCTTGGCCCAGGCGAATTAGCTCGGTCTCTTGCGCATGAGTTCTGGATTCAAGCTCTTCAATCCTTTCTTCCAGTACGTTTCTTGTTTCGAGAGCTGCGTTGTAGGGAGCGAGTTAAGGTTGGGAGGCATCATAATGTAGCCGCAACGAGGTACCTGTATTCAACGAATGCTCCATGGATTGGACCTACACGCATGAAGAAAATTTAGTCACTATATACAATAAGACAAAGCTGTAAATAGAACTTCACCTGTGCCTTGTAGTCAGCAACCTTACGGTCTTTGTTGTCCTGTGCGATCCTCATGATGGCAAGTTCGTCGCGAATCTTGCCTAGCTCCTCCTTTGCCTCCTCAATCTCTCTAACCTTGTCCTGCTTCTTCTGCGAACGATGCTCACGCACCTCCAGCTCCTACGTATTGAAATAGTCGCCGCGTATGAGTTGAAAGGGGAGGGAAGAGGTGGTAGGGGAAGCGTAGTACATAACGGGGAGAAATTACACGTAAGTCTTAAGTAAACTTGTGCATTCAGATGCGCCCAATTCCAAACCTTTCTCAGCCTCCTCCGCGCATCGTCCAGCTCGGCCTTGAGCGTGACATTCGCCCTGACGAGTTCGTCGCAGTCGGCAGCAATACGCGCGCGAAGGTGCTCTTCCTGACGCGTACGTGTGTCCGCTTGCTGCGCTGCCGTCGTCAGCTGCGCGTTCTCCTGCCGCAGCTCGTCAATCCGCTTTTGGTACCCCTGTACGTCCAACGCCGCCGCTGCCGCGTCGTGGTCATCCACCTTGGACTGATGCGGGGACGGCGCATTGTCGGAGGAAGAGGGGACAGGGTTAGTCTGAAAGGTCACCGCTACTATCCGGAGCAAAGGGGAGGCCTGACCTGCAAGATTGCAACATCCTTGTGCAGCTCCTCAACGCGGACCTTGAGCGTGGCATTGACATGCAGCAGCTCGTCGACCTGCTCGCGGTATTTTTTCACGTCGTCCTCGGCGTGTTTGGCGACGGCAGCGAGCTGGCCGCGCTCGGCTGCGACGCGCGCGTGCGTCTTCTCGAGCCGCGCGTGCTCCGACGCCGCGATTTCGGACTTCTTGCGGTGCGCCACGAGCTCACCGTACAGTTTCTCCTTCTCGGCCGCGTGGTGCTCTGTCAAAAAAAAAAGTGAGGGGGGTCAGAAAGGGTTGTGACATTTAGAGCGTATGTAGGCCCCCTGATCGAGGAAGGGTGTTCGACAGCGTTCCTTTATACCTTTGAAACCACGAATATCATCCTTCAGCTCCTCCCTCTCCTTGTCCAAGTTCTGTATTGTGAGAGCCTGAAGGTGGTTCTCGGTCTTGTACTGCTCCAACTTTTCCTCCAGTTTCTGCCGGCAACGAAGGATACCGAATGGTTGGGGGAAGGGGAGGGTCAACATCGGCGCCCGTCATCTTGGTATCAAAACTCCACTTCTGAGGCTCTTGCTTGGCGGTCACAACCCGCGGGCTGCCCGCACCTCACCTCACCTTCATCTCTTTCTTGTGGTTCTCCTGCAGCTCCACGTACTTGTACTTGAGCCCCTTGATCGCGTCGTTAAGCGGTAGCGTCCCTTGGCTGACAGAATCTGGCGGCGCACCTGGCCCGCCGGCTCCCGACATGCCCCCGCCGCCTCCTCGCCCCGATATGCCGCCCTGCTGGCTGTCTTCGCCGACCATGTTGTTGCGCCTGAGTGCAGGATGGGAGGTGGATCCGCTACGATCAAAAATAGGCTACTAGGGCAGAATACCCAGGTCTGAGGACCAGCATAAGATTAACCTCACATAAAACGCGTTTCGAGTTCCAAAAGGTATACTTGTTGCTGTAGGTTACGGATATACTCCTCTTCTACGGCAGATCGACCGCCATGGGAGGGGGACGAAGCTGGGTGTTGTGACCTTGAGCCTGTGCCCCCACTGGAAGGATTGCTGCGAGATGACAGCTTTGATGGGCCGTGTGGTGCCGGTCGTCTTGGTACTGGACGGCATTACGAAGATTTAGGACGAAAAAGTAGCACGAGCTTGGATAGAAAAGAAAAGGGAGGGAACGGAATGGGCATTCATGAAAGTCCAGCGACGACAAGGCAACCTGGCGCAACAAGGGCAGCATTAGACGATGATGATATTCGTGGCTTCTCGGCTGAATCGTGGCGGCCATAGAGCGACTGGCGTGAGTGGTGGTGAGCAGAGTGAAGGAAGGCCGACGACGGCCCAGACGCCATCGCCATCGAACAAACGGAATTGTCGGAAAACAAGAAAAAATGAAACCACGCATGAAACAGAACAGAGAGCAGCAACAGAACAGACAGCAGGCTCAGGGCGGCAAGAATCAGGTAATAACGGTGGGCTCATCGCGACCAGTAAACTCCTTAAGCTTGGAGATCTTAAGAGCCACGTCGATCAGGTCTTTCATCCCCGCTTGAGTGTCAGCCTCGAACAGGCTCTCGTTCGAGGTATACTTTTCAACATAAAGGCGTACAGTGGCACCGTGAGACCCAGTACCGCTCAGACGGAAAATTATACGGGATCCGTCAGTAAACACGAAGCGGACACCCTGGTAGAAACGCAGGTCTGCGGGTCAATTTGCGCGTTCGACGATAGATGAACAGCTAACCTGCTTGGTAGAAACACTTCCATCAACGGGGTCGGTGTACGCGAAGTCATCACAGTCAGCAATGACAAAGCCATCAAAATCAGCTCCGACTGCCTTGCTTTTCCCTGTGGAAACCATTTCACGTAGCACCGCTATCATGCGGTTCGCTCCGTCACTGTCCACTTCTTCGTAATCGTATCTACAAAAGGTATAAAGAATAATCCACCTAATGTTAACAAACAAACCTGGAAAAGAAGTTTCGTCCGTAAGCTCGGTAGTGATCGAGAAGAACGTCTTTCAATCCAGCGCCCAGCTGGCTCTTGTTAACGTGGGCAAGTATGGATAGCCATGCTGGGAGGGGCTAATGTCAATGACTGGCGAAACTAAATTGTTGTAAAGAGGGGCTGAGATTACCCAAAATAGCCCAAATTCCATCTTTTTCACGGATGTGATCTGACCCAGTTCCGAAACTTTCTTCTCCGCAAATAGAGAGCCTCCCAGCGTCCATCAGGTTGCCAAAGAACTAACAAGCCATAATTACAAATTGCGAGCTGATGCACTATTCACCTTCCATCCAGTTGGAACTTCGAAAATTTCCAGGCCCTTAGACTTTGCCACCCTGTTGGAAGAATAAGTCCTCTAAAGGCGAGGTATGAAAACCAAATAACCTGTCAATAGACGCGCTGGTTGGCATACTACGAGCCAAGCCTTTGAGGCCTTTTGAAAAGTAAGGAATGGCGTCCTTTGCATAGTGTGCAATGACTAGAATCATATTAGTATTAGGTTACAACTTTAGATGGCATGTCAGACCTGCCACTGAGTCCGATGGATTGACAAAAACTCCCTTGCCGATGATCATGTTTCTAAAAGAAGAATCAACTGCCATTCACTTCCAAAATATTAAAACCACTGAAGTTACCGATCGCCATCGCCATCTATAGAAGACTGTCAGATGTGTGTAGAACGACTAGTGACGGCTCGCCTGAAGCAGCGCCAAAGCTTATCCCATCACGCTCGACTCGTTCAACAAGGTCGTGTGCATACTATTGCGGCATAGTTAGAAAAAACACGCCGTTTCCAAAATGGTTACCGTCAAATTGGGATCAGGATGCCCACCTACGCGTCAAATGTTAAAAAAACCTAGTTATTTAGATACGAACCGCCGAAGTCCGGAAGAGGAACAAAGTTCATAACGGACGAAGCCGGCAATCCGAGTTCATCCACAAGGATGCGCTTGGCATACGGGCCCGTTACTTTTACAACAAAACGGAGTCGGATGTTCAGCATTAATATGCCAAAATATTCGCCGGATACCTCCGTGTAGTGAGTCCATAAGTACAGTAAACTTCGGATTGGCAGCAAAGAAGTTGCGAATCGCGGCGAAGTCGTAAATTTCTTTCATGAGTTGGACATAGTCATCGACGGAATCCACGATCTCGACGGAAAATTCACTGAACTCGACCGTTCCCAATTTGGAGAGGTCAATCTATATATGAAAGTAAGTCAACTGCTTGACAACTGATTCTACCTTGGGAATATCAGCAATTTGGTACGAAGTAATGGTAGTGGTCAATTTGTAAATGGCATCCGTGACGTTTTCTGGTGCAGGACCTACATCTCGTGTTTGTAAGTGTACTTTTCGTTGGCTACGAACCTCCGTTTGAAACATTGTACTTGATGCCGAAATCGTTCTCTGGGCCACCGGGGTTGTGGGACGCGGTGAGGAGAATACCGCCTGTTGCCTTGCGTTTGCGAATAAGGTTGGAAGCGGCTGCAGCATAAAAACAGTTAGCCGACAAAAATCTGGAACGTTCTTCTATACCCGGGGTTGAAAGTATGCCGTTTTGTCCAATGATGAGCTTTGCCACCTTGTTTGCAGCCGCAATACGAATAATAATCTGCACCGCCTCTTGCCCAAAGAACCGACCATCACCTCCAACAACCAGTACGGATCCGGCAGCACCGGGGCTTGGAATAGCCTGCAGGGTCGCTTGCACAAAGTTCTCGGTGTATCGAGGCTGTTGGAAGACCTTGACGCGCTTTCGAAGTCCTGCACAGGCCAAAAGACCAGACGGTGGATGGTAGGAGTTTAACAGCACTGGTCAGAAGCACATACGCTGATGGTGCAAAACGGAAGCAAGTTTGCGCCGCGAGTATGCGTGCGTTTGCGCCCCTCACCTGAAGTACCAGGCTTCTGGCCCTCGAAAGGGGTCGTTGCGACTGTGGATGTGGTAAAGCTGCCGAGCATGATGGCTGAGTAACAATGTGCAATTTCCGTGACAAGATGGGGTGGAGGACCGCCAAACGCTAAATCACATCGGCCCCAAATTTGTTCGTGATAAGAATCCGCTTCAGGCAATTATTGGATATAATCCCAGCTCGGTATTTACTATCATTCTCGCACTGCCAGGAAAGACAACTTTGTGCACAAAAACTAGAAGAAACAATACCGGCTCGATACGATTCTTTCTCGTTATGAACATCTTAGAGCAGCCCATCATTTGTCACGCCTACCAGTGGATGCCATGACAGGTGATGCTTGGTTTTGGCTCATTGCCTTCAGAATGCCTCAATAATGTATCCCCCACACCAATTGCATCACCAATTATGGTTCTCACTTTTCCAACGGCAGGGATTTGATCAGTCACATGGTGACAAATTCACCTTGCGCCAATCTGCACGCATGGATGCTTCACATAATAACCAGTGCATGACAATTTGGCTATGTAGTGAAGTCTCAGCGAGAAACAACAACCCCCAAAAAAGGCTTGGCAGATATGGGTGGCTGTGTCAGCCAAGATTTTAGACCCATGGACAGGAGACAGGCCGTCTTGGGTATGTTTTTACCCACGCTTGGCATGAATGCATGAAAGGCACCAAGCCCACACCAGCCAAGAGGAGGAGGCGGGTCTTGGCGCGGCGCCGAGACGTTGCACAAGCACATGGTGGGCAAGAAATGACAGCAAGTTTGCATGGGTGTGTGAAGGGCAGTGAGATAGATATTGGTAAAGGCTGAAAGGGGGAGAGACTGGGAGTGGCAGGGAGGGACAAGACTATCCGGTATGGCAGGCAGGCAGGCAGACAGGCATTGGCGCCCCGTCTCTCTCTGTGCGACACTGGCAGAAGCAGCGGAAACAGCCCCTGTTTCTTATCCGCCACTGCCGCAGCAGTGTCGCTTCCACCACCGCCACCACCAGCCGAAGTCGCCGGAGACGCCGGAGACGCCAAAGCCGCCAAGGACGAGGACGACCGCTCGGGATGGCGCTGTCGGCACTGCGTACGCGGCGCCTAGCGCGCGCACTCCTACTAGCGTCGCTACTACTCTCGGCAGTGGTCACCGCCGCTCTGCTCTTCGCCCCACGTCCGTCCCCGACTGCCTCTTGGTTGCCGCTATCGCCACTGCCGCTGCCTCCCCCCGTGCCATTGCCGCCCGCCAACGCAGACCCGCTTGTTATCGACCGTGCAGCCGATCTTCCTGAACTTTTCCCAGGTTACGATGGCAGAGCCGCCGAGGAGTCTCCTTCACGTCCGCCACCGTCCTCCTCCCATGTCGCCAAAGTCGGCGATGCTTACGTCATCGACCCTCCTCCACCAGCCGTGTATATGTCTGCCGCTCTCGCCTCCTGGCCTGCCGAGGGTACCTGCGAGGTGCACCACGACGGCGCTTTCCTTCATGCCGACGCCGTCGCTGCCTGTGTGCCGGGCCGGAAGCTTCCAGCGTCGCACCAAACCGCCGAGCCGTACCTGGACCGCCTAGCAAAAGTCTTGCAGGACGCCGCCGACAAGAGCAAGATTAAGAGCAAGAAGATATCAGTTGAGGCGCCTGTGCAACCACTGCGGACATTCTATCTCGCCAACTCAACTAGTCACAATCCGCTCGACGCCCACTGGGAGGGCGCCGATTTGTGGCCGGAGTTGAAAGTGGACGGCGAGTCCGGCCGCGCCACGCTACCCGCTGCCAGCGCGCACATTGACTGCGTCACACTGGAGGAAAGCCTTCCAGAGCGTCTCTGCCGCACGCGCAACGTGGCAGTGCGTGTGGGCCGCATGCTGCGGGATGGCGGCGCCAAGCTCACCACGGGCTCGATGGAGGCCGGATGCGACCTCGATGGCGACTGGTGGTTCGGCAACCGGCGGTTCGGCTACGGCGCAGCCATGTCGCTTTTCGAGGGCCTGCAGGTCGTTGACGACCAGGCCTCAGATGTCGCGTGCGACGCCTACATCTCAACGCCGCTGTATCTTGTCGACCGCTGGGACACCACAAACCCTTTCCAGGCCCACCACGACCTGGTCAACGCCTTTGTGGCCTACTCGACCTTTGGCGTCGATCCGCACGCCGTGCAGCCGGTGCTGCTTGATGCCCTGCCACGCGACGGTCCGTTCCTAGCGGCCTGGTCCCGCGTCTTCGCCACTGACCGCGCCGTGCTCGACCTCCCCGCGCTCTTCCATGAGGACGGTCTGGTGCGCCCGCGCCCTCTGCCGCGGTCCTCCAGCACCACCGCTGACCGCGTCGTTTGCCTGCGCGACGCGCTGTGGAGCGTGCACGGCGGCATGTCGCCGCTTTCGCGCGGCGGCGCGCGCCGGGGCCGCTGCTCCACCTCCAGTCTACTTCTGGCTTTCCGCTCCTTCGTGCTCGACCGCGTGCGTCGCACCGTACTCGGCCCAGCACTGTGGCACCAGCCTCGCACTGACGATGCATCGCTGCCTGCCAACGACGTATTGCCACCGCTGCACGACTGGCGCGCCGCCACCGCAGCTGGGGTGCCGCTGCCGGTCCCGGCCACCGTTGCGTTCGAGTCCGAGGCCAAGACGATGCAGGCCGTCCGCGACTTTGTCGCCCTTCGCGTCTCCAACAACTCCGTTGCCTCTGACGCCACTGCCCTCGCCGCCCGCGTTGCCGAGCTCTCGGCTGCCGTCACTCCAGAAGCTGCAACCGGCCTCGGCCCCGGCCGGCCAGCTCTGCCACCGGCCTGGCCGCCCACTCTGACCATTACCTACGCCGTGCGCAACTCGGCCGGGCCGGCGGCGCCGCTGGCCGGCCCGTTGCGCGACCTTCCGGTATTCCCGTGGCCGCACAGCGCGGCCACCAGCACCAGCAGCGACGACGCCGCCTTGCGCGGCCCACATGACCATCGCGCGCAGCTGCCGGCGGGTGCCGCACCGGACCCGCTGCCGCCCATCTCGAGGCGTGTCGGCAACGAGTCGGCGGCGATCGCCGCCATCCGCGCCGCGGCGCGCGAGTGGGAGGCTGACACCGCGGCGCGCCGCAAGCGGGAGCTGCTGAGCCTCGCCGCAGGTGAAGATGCGCCACGGCTGCTGCCGCGGGTCGAGGTGCGAGCAGTCGACTTTGCCGAGCTGCCGATCGAGGAGCAGATGGGCGTGGCGCAGGGCACCGATCTGTTTGTCGGGCCTCACGGTGCTGTATTCGCGCACCTGCTATACCTGCGCACGGCGCCGGTCGCCGGCGTGCTAGAGCTGAAGCCTCCGCAACGGCGAGGTGGGAACTACCAGTTCATGAACCTCGCCTTAATGGTACGTTTTTTTTTTGGCACTGTCGACGTCCCCCCGCTGTGCCATGACTTGCTCTTTTCCCACCCAATTCCGCTTCCCGCTGCCTTCGCTGCCCTCCTCCTCATTGCCCACTCTTTCACCTTGAGAGGATGTCAGGCAGTACTGATCTGGCTCACTTTAGCTCCGCCACCGGTACCGGGACGTGCCGATAGACAACACTGTCAGCAAGCTGCAGCTCGAGACCATTCGGTCCTCGGTCAAGACGCTCCTCTCGGAGCTGTGGGACGCGCGCCAGGCCGCTGCTTGAGGCGCTAGCCAGTACCTCCAGCACCGCCTCGTGTTAGCCTCATCCTACCCATTCCTGAGCACTGTGGGTTGCCGCCCGCACCTTCTGTAGCAAGTGAACCTCAACTTCCTATGTTGCACTGGCACCACCCTTCCCACACCCCCTCTAAATTGTACGTACATATACTCTGATCGTTATCTACTTGAGAATGGCTGCTATTGGCTTCGACTTATAATTGCTGTGCAAGTCAGAAGCAATCCGTGTTCAGCCGCCTCCTCCCTCCCACCCGTATCAACAACGGGTACTTCAATCAGTCGTCCGTCTTCCTGGGCTTGGCAACCTTGTCCGGCTTACGCTGCGCCGCCTCGTGGTTGGCGAGCTCCGGTGGGATGCGCGACAGGGACGACTTCTGCAACATCTGCCGCAGGTCGTAGAACACGTCCGAGTCGGACTGCGAAAGGAACGTGATGGCCACGCCGTTCAGGCCGGCACGGCCCGTCCGGCCAATCCTGTGTGTGTAATCTATTTGGGGAGAGCAAGGGGGAGAAGAGGATGAGAGGGTGCACAGTGAGTCGAAGGTTGCCCGTCACAGCGATGAGTGAGTGGTTGGGAAAATTGCGAAAAACAACGTTCACCTTCGATGCTCTTCGCCATATCGTAGTTCACGACCAGCGACACGTTCTTGATGTCGATACCGCGGCCCGCAACGTCGGTCGCGATCAGGATCTTCTTGGAGCCCGACTTGACGCTCGCGAGCGCCGCTTCGCGCTGGTCCTGCGA
>JADGKE010003386.1:0-10414 GCA_026954515.1 Cladochytrium tenue
CCCTAACCCTAACCCTAACCCTAACCCTAACCCTAACCCTAATCTTAACCTTAACCTTACCCTAACCCTAACCCTGACCTTAACTCTAACCCTATCCTAACCCTACCCTAACCCTAATCCCTAACCCCGGCTTCCACCGCCCTGGGATGTGGGCAATGAATTTAAAAAATGAAGGATTAGGATCAATAAAGATGCGTGCACTTCTGGAATGTCTAATGGGAATAACTTGGGCAGCGGTGGTCGCGTTGTGGTGTAAAACCGAGCTTTGAGAACGGAAATGTGGCCAATTTGAGGATATGCCCAGATCTGCTGCGACAGCTGCTCGGTTGTGAAGGTAAGGGCACTATTTTCGGTATTTCTAACCGTCAATCTTTTCTGGTTTAAGACAATACTTTCTCCCATGTTCATTTCTCCATTTTCGCCGTCTCCGTCTCCTTCCCCTCGCCAGCGCCTCGTTGTTTTTCTTTTTCTTTAATTTTTTTTTTTTTGATGTTATGACCACTGAGGATCAAAAGCGAAAGCGGTGTCGAAGCAAATGCAGAAATGGATTGCAAACATTACATATAAAAAATTCATAGTTACACTTTCTTCAACTTGCAGGGTATTTTTGGACTCATGCCATACTTCCAGTACGCATCACCGAATATAGACACGAGCAGTTTATCATCGCAGCAGCAGAGGAGGCCATTATGAGATCTCTGCGGCATTGACAGATTGACGGCCAAGTCTTAATTAAGAACCAAGTTGGATTTACATAAATCGACAAACAAAACCATCCGCCTGCGCCCCCCTTGGAAACATTCCTGCCAGCCTGTCGGTGCGCCTGCTAGCAACGTGCCTTGCAGCGCCGCTGCCGCCCCACTTGTCGCACCTTCGGACTCTGGAACCTGCTGGGAAGACACCCTTCTCCTCGATCTATCCACCGCTTTCCTGATTAATATGGTGGTGAGCGGGGGGTCACATCACGGCGGTGCGGATGCACCATCCGCCTCAGCATCCGCTCCAGCCATTGCTTGCGCCTACAACGACCACGCCGGGAGCAACCATCTCGTCTTCATCTCGTATCGGGTTGACTGCGACAAGGAGGTGGCTGAAATGGTGTGGCGGGGCCTTGAAACAAAGTTGATCAAAGACTACCATCAAGAGAAGTTGTGCGTGTTCCTTGACAAATACTGCCTCGAGAAGGCCGAGGAGTGGAAGGAGAACTTTGTCGCCGCCATCAGGCACTGCCGCATCATTGTTTACCTGTTCAGCCAAGCATCCCTGGAAAAGATGAAGGACAATCTCAAAATTGGACAGGTTAGTGATTTCGCCGTCACGCGCTTTGGTTAATGTGGCGCTTTTTAACAGCCTGACAACGTGCTGGTTGAAGTTGAGGAGGGTTTATCTCGAGGGGATCAAGTTGCTCTGGTGCCAGTGCGAATTGGCAAACGCATCAATAAAACGAAACTGGAAGAATTTGAGCCATGGGCTTTTTTCGACTCTTGCCGAGGATTGTACCACGTTGATTCAAACCTAGGATTCGGCACGCAATCCCTTGAAAACACATTAAAGTCGATCTTTAAGTTCCAGGCTATCCTGCTCGACCCCAACTCAATTGAGCACGCTGTCCAAGAAATTTTGAGTGTGATTCGAAAGAAAGCATTTCCGATAACAACACTGAATCCTGGCGATTCCCAGGCTAAAACCGGGAGAATTGGGGTTGCTATTCCTCCACTGCGCGATTGGCCCAATCCAGTGCCTTACATTGACCGCTCAGAAGTATGGGCTGATATAGACACCGCATTTTCAACCGATAAAACGGTGATACTGCGGGGCGTTGGTGGGTCCGGCAAGAAATTTCTAGCCACCAAGTATGCATTCAAGCGCGTAGAAGCTGGCGACGCTGTTGGCTGGTTCAAGGCTGACTCGGCGGAAAATCTAATTGTGAGCTTCAGGGAGTACTGCAAGTGGGCCTGGGAACTCTACAAGTCAGACAGGCAGGATTCACTTGACAACTTGACTTTCCAGGAGCTTTTGACGAAAATGGTCGAGGACAGAGGGCCGAGATCAGCAAACCTCCTGGTGCTGGATAATGTGGAAGACTACGAGGACGTGCACAGTCTTATTAATGCGAATCAGAACACGGACACTCACTTTCTTATTACCACACAGTATCAGCTCACTGAACACGATGGGCCAGACGCCAACTTGAAGCCCACAATCATGGTGGACTTGCCTGCTGAAGACAAGTGTATCCAATTTCTTCAGGAAAAGTGCAATGTGCGTCACCTGAGCCACGAAGAGGCGACATTGATTGCTGAAACATGCCACCGTCTCCCACTGCGCCTTGGAACAGCCGGGGCATATCTTCAAAGAAATCCTGGTGTTTCACCTGCCCAGTATGTCGAGAAGATCAAAAAGATCAAAGTAAATACAAATTCAAAGACGAAAGAAAATATATATCCAGAAGTCAGCCTGTCCATTGATACACTCAAGAACTTGTCCGAGAACGGTCATAATATACTTTTGCTGCTTGCAAACGTCGACCTAGATCGCATTGTACTGAAAATTGTCAAGAGTTGGTTATGCGGACAGACTTGGCAGAGGTTTTTCGACAGGGGGTGGGTTGGATCTATGAAACCTGAAGAGTTCGAGCTAGCTATTCAAGCCTGTGTGGATCTTAATCTCCTCTCGGCCACAAATCTGGCTTCAGTGGTTTCAATTCACCGCTGCATCCAAGCTGACATTGCGGAGAGGATAGAGTTTTCAAATTGGGCACGGCAACAAGCAGCACGATTTAAGGACTATTACGAAAAGGAACTCTTGGATGAGAAGAACCTTTTACGCGCGTTACAGGAAGGCGATGACGCCTTTGTACGTGAAGCACTGGCTTCGAGGTCCTGGATTGATTTAGTGGGTACGATGTTTAATTATTCCGTTATTTTTGATTTTCACATCATGTAAAACAAAATTTCGGGAAAAGGAATTGACGACCGAAGAGCAAGCACTCTTGCTGAGGTGCTGAAATGGAACACTGCCTTGCAGGAACTCAGCCTTACTTGTGAGTCTGAACAGCAATTTTCTCTGTGCAGATTGATGTTCCTAAAACTATGGTGTGAAAATCTGCAATTTTAGGGAATACTATTGACGTTGAAGGCGCTCGTGCACTCGCTGACGCTCTGAAATCAAACACTTCTTTGCGGAAACTAAGACTTTGTGGTGAATCTGCAATTCAGTCAGTTCAGATTGAATCTCGCTGATTCTGTGGTATGAACTTTTTCTATTTCAGAGAGTCAAATTGGTGATGAAGGCGCTCGCGCGCTTGCTGAGGCACTGAAATCAAATATTACTTTGCGGAACCTCGACCTTTGGGGTGAGTCTAAACAACAATTTTCTCTGTTTGGATTGATGTTGCTCACACTGTGGCGTGAAATTGTTCAAATTCAGCGAGTAAAATCAGTAATAAAGGTGCTCACGCGCTTGCTGAGGCACTGAAATCAAATATCACTTTGCGGAACCTAGACCTTTGGGGTGCGTCTGAGCAGCAATTTTCTCTGATCAGATTGATGTCGCTGACACTGTGGCGTGAAATTGTTCAAATTCAGGGAATAAAATCAGTAATAAAGGTGCTTGCGCACTTGCTGAGGCGCTGAAGTCAAATACAGCTTTGCAGACCCTGGGCCTTTGGGGTAAATCTGAACAGCAATTTTCTGTGTTCAAATTGATCTCCCTGACACTGCGGTGTGAAAATACATTTATTTCAGGGAATTCAATCGGCGTGGAAGGTGCTCGTGTGCTTGCTGCGGCACTGAAAGCAAACACGGCTTTACAGAGCCTTGGCCTTTCTGGTGAGTCTGAACAGCATTGTTCTCTGTCCAGATTGATCCCGCTGACACTGTGGCGTAAATATCTTCCAATTTAGATAGTAAAATCAGCGTCGAAGGTGCTCGCGAGCTTGCTGAGGCGCTGAAATCAAATACTGCTCTGCAGCACCTCTACCTTAATAGTGAGTTCTCTCTGATTAGCTTGATCTTCTTATACTGCGGCGTGAATTTTTTCTTTTCAGTGAATGAAATCGGTGATGAAGGTGTTCATGCGCTTTCTGAGGCACTGAAATCAAACACGGCTTTGAAGTCCCTCTACCTTCCTCGTGAGTATGAACAGCAATGTGCTCTGTTCAGATTGCATATCCCTTACACTGTAGCGTCCAATTTTAGAAAATAATATCGGAAACGAAGGCACTCGTGCGCTTGCTGAGGTGCTGAAATCAAACACTGCTTTGCAGAGACTCGACCTTTGGAGTGAGTCAAAGCAGCTATTTTCTCTGTTCAGATGATCTTGCTTAACCGTGGCGAATTTCTTCAATTTCAGATAATAATATCGGGAACGAAGGTGCTAGTGCGCTTGCTGAGGCACTCATATCAAACACAGCTTTGCAGGAACTCAACCTTATGAGTGAGTCCTAATGGCAAATTTCTCAAATTTCGATTGATCTCGCTGACACTGTGGCATGTAATTCTTCCATGTCAGATAATATAATCGGCAACGAAGGTGCTACCGCGCTTGGTAAGGCTATGAAATTGAACACTGCTTTGCGGAAACTTGACCTATCTGGTGAGTCTGAACAGTAATTCATCTGTTAATATTGATGTCGCTATACTGACTTGAAATTCTTTAATTTCAGGGAATAAAATTGACATTGAAGCGTAAGGCATATCGAGTTTCAAGTGTGAAGTGCATTTTTGAAATCGTGTGCTACACTGCAGATCGTCTGCGAAATCGGCGGTATTAAAATATAAAGTTAAAGTTTGCCCGCAAAATATGCGAACTTGACTGAGTACTGGTAGACCAGCTTCTAGTTTGGACAGAAGCAGGGTAGTGTGACACAATGCCCGCCTGGAGCTGATCATCCTGCTCTGCTCCAGTAGCCGGTAAGGAAACCGTGAAGTTAGGAGCAAAGTTGTTCGGGTAGCACCACCAGGACAGCAACGTGCGAGTCGGGCTGCTGCAGTACGTGCGGCGACGTGAAGCGCGCCTTTGAGCAGAAGGGCTGGGCCTTTTCTAGCCCAAAGATATTTGAGCAGATGTGCACAGGGCCATCTCCAATTCATTTCGAGCCCTCGCCCCCCCTCCCCCGCCCTTTCTTCACGGTGAGCCCTTGTGAGCAACCACTCAATTGCCCGAAACCCCAACACCTCCACGCCAGTGCCAAGGCGAAATGCCAGACCTGGTCCCGATCTCGGCCAACGAGGGCTGCAACCTAGCCGGCCAGCTGTCCGTCAACAAAGTGGCCGGCAACTTCCACCTTGCGCCCGGCCACATCTTCCAGCTGGCCACTGGCGCCCACGTGTACGACCTCACCGGCGACGTGGCCTCGTCCGGCCTCGCCACAAATAACTTTGCCCACGTCATCCACTCGCTGGCGTTCGGCCAGCGCGTCGCCCCTAGCATTCCCGGCCGGACGTTCGATAACCCGCTCGACGGCTGGGCCTCGCAGCAGGAAGGAAAGGGTACGTTTGAAGGCCTACGGGCAGAGTCTGTTGCGTGAGACAGCGCAGCTCTCGAGCGCGGCTATCTTCAACCCCTACCACACCCCCCCACCACCACTACCACCACGCCGTTTTCTTCCTGCTTACCTCACACTTTTCCCCTCAAGGCCCGTTCATGTACCAGTACTTCATCAAGGTGGTCGGCACAAAGTACAAGTACCTGAACAACACGGGAACAACACGGTCGTCAGCACAAACCACATCGCCGTCATCGAGCACGACCGGGACTCCTCGATCCCGCAGCGCGGCGTCATCCCAGGTCTTGGATTTTAAAATCCGCCCACACCCCCTCTCCCTGCTGGTCGACTGAGCCTTAACTACCCCCTCTACTTTCGACCCTCGCATCCACAGGCGCCTTCTTCCAGTTCGACATCTCGCCGCTGCTGGTGACGTACGCCGAGCACCGCAAGCCGTTCTCGCACTTTGTCGTCGACGTATGCGCCGTCGGCGGCGTCTTTGTCGCCGCCGGCGTCCTGCAGGCCGCCATCTCCGCCGCCCACGCCCGCCTGCTCGGCGGCTCGCGGTGTTGGGTGTGAATCGCGCTTCTGAGGGCTTGACTGGTCTGTAGCTTGATACTGAGCGTCATGGTGTCCACGCTGCCTGTCGTTGCCGTCAATACTGAGCCTACGTGTCGTGGCGCGCTCCTGATGCTGCTCCTGGCGGCGCCGCCGGCGCTGCCGGCCGCGCGCCGGCACGCGTTCGAAGTCGCTCGCGGTGTTCTCTGATCGCACCTGACAATTCTCTCTATTGTTCCTTATGATCCTCGTAACCAACAAGTGCGAAATCATTCCCAACACGCGGCCCTCGCTCGACAAGGCCAATTGGCGGCCTTGCTGGGCCGTCCCGCGCGCGCATGTGGTCGGGATGGATAGCGGCGAGATTCGCCGCGGGTTTGGGGGGGAAGAGGTCGCACCTGTGTGCGTGGTAGACGGAGGGAGCGAAGGGCTGAAAGGCGAATAGTGGGTTACAGGGGAAGGGAAGACCGCCTTCGTCGGACATTTGTATCGGACCTGGGCGGATCTCTTGTGGCAAATTGGCGAGGGGATGGAGATGACGTTCCCTTGCCACATGATCAACACACAGCCTGTCGCACCTCTACCGACGCTAATGTTGGGATTTGGCTGTTTCCCACGATTCTCTCCTGCTGTTGTGGTTTTGTGTTTCTTCCAAATCCTATCGTGAATTCCTGCCCTGTTTTACATGTCCCAGAATGTCTGTTTTGTTTCAAGTCCCACATTTCGAATACAACAAGAATTGTCACCCCGATCGTGATTGCGTCGCTGTCAATCTCGCCGTGACCGTCACTGCACTGCCCACCGCTGCCGCGACGCGCCCCACTACCCCGCGCTCTAACAGGTTATGAGCCCAAGTGCTTAAAGGTCACTCACAAGTTCTGGTATCGCACTGCACGGGGGAAAACCGCCGGCACAGCGATTCAACAACGAGTGACTCCACGAGGCGACATTGACGGATTGGACGATCGACTTTGGCGAGCGATATTCCAGTAATCCCACGTTCTGTACGGGCAAGCTTCCAGGGCGTTTTTACCCTGCTTCTGGCGCGTCGATCTCCGTATTGTACGCTACTTTTGGTCCCCTCTCGGTCGAGGGCGGACGGTTTCTTTGACAACAACTCGATACTCAGATCGGTCATTTTCGAGGTTCTACTTTGACGGACGATTTCTTGGCAAGGACGAGACATCGGCCAACCCAAGGACATTATTTGATAGTCCTGCTTCCTGGCTATCGACACGTTGAATAAAATCGGGGCTACATCGGTTCCCGGAAAAGTTACGGCGAATCTACTGACGGTCGTTGATTTTGGTTGGTCGAGATGTCGACGGTCTACGCAGACGATGGCGCGTTGATTCCCATTTTCGATGGCTCAAACTACTTGATTTGGAAGATGCGTGTTGAATTTCACCTCAAGGGGCGAAAACTACTTGACTGTTTAACTATGGCACCTGCTCGTGATGATGACGCAGAGGCACGAGATGGGCAAGCTGCAAGTGTTATTCTGGCGAAACTTGATCCGAAGCTGTTCGGCAAGGTCATTGGCAAGAAAACAGCGAAGGAGCTCTGGGACGCGCTCAACCCGTATGATACAACTACGAAGGTTAACAAGAGGGACCTAAAGAGTGCGTTCTACCAGGCAAAGTACACTGAAGGCGCAGATATGGGTGCACACATCAGCAACCTGCAATCGCTCTTTGGCCAGCTCAGTCTTGCGAGTGAGGAACTTGTTCTGGGACATGAGCTGTCAGGCCCGTCAGGGCTGACACAAGTCTTGGAACATGTCAGACACTTTTGTGTTCTAGAGATTTTTTTTCTTCTGCAAATTGTCCACCGCACCTCCGCCGCCATCGCAGCCACTGCCATCGCCACTGGCGTGCTGACCTGCCGCTGCACCGGTGCCTCCCAAAAACGGTCTCTTACTTCGTTAGCTACCCCACAGCGCCTCGTGCGCTATCAGAACTCAGGGACAAGGATCTAGTTGACGCATACCTGATGTCGTTGCCACGAGGAAACAACCAGTGGACGTCGCTACGCACGGCTATGGAGCAGAGTTTCACGGCACAGGGTAAAGAACTGACGTCGGCCTATGTGGAACAGCAACTCATGGAGCAGGTGGCTCACTCACGTGGTTCGTCGAGTTCGTCGGGCAAGGAAGAGAAACCCGCTGCGATGGCGGCTTCTACCCCAAGTGGCGGACGTAAAGGCAATGGATCTACCTCTGATAAGTCGTTTACGGGCAAGTGCTGGTCCTGTGGTACGATTGGACACCGAAGCAATAAGTGTCGGGCGTCGAAGGCGAAAAAGGAGGCATACAAGCGCGAAAAAGAGGCCACTGAGACGAAGGACAGCTCCAAGAAAGGCGAGGCGTCCGCAACGGCAGCTTTCACGGCTTCTACTGACGAGGTCAAAGGTCTTATACTCGATTCAGGCGCTTCCAAGCACTTCATCAACGATTTGCGCGTGTTCAAGACATACACACCAAGTTCTGACCTGGGCAAAGTTTCTGTTGCGGACGGGCGCTCCCTTCCCATCATCGGCGAGGGGGAGGTCGAGGTACCCTCTGCATCCGGCCGAAAGGTCGTGGTTCACGGACTTTATGTTGAGATTTGGACTCTACGCGACTAGTGAATCCCCCTCTACCTACCCTATCTCTATCCTGCTTTCCTACTTCAACTTTTACGCTTTTGGTTGGTCAGTTTTCTTTTCTTTTCTTTTCTTTTCTTTTGTGTCTACAACACAGTCACGTGGAATACATCAGAGAATTCTTGGTCCTTCAGCCACCAGCCCACTTTCCACGGACTTCCACACCAGCTTCCCACCTCGGCACCGCACTGCTGGCGGCGCCTCGACGCTCTACACCCCATCAGGTTATGAGCCCAAGGCCCTGAAGCCCCAATCCACGTTTCTGGAGTCGCAGAGTCCGGGGAGAGTATCCACCGGTGCGGCAGGGCTCAGTTTTGGTTGTGGAAGGTGGATCGCATCAGTGAATTTTTTGACGGTCAACTTTCGACGACGATAACTCGTTTTCGTGACGGTACGGTCATTTGAAAATGGCGCACATCGACGACGCTGTGAATGTTCCCACATACGACGGCACAAACTACTTGTACTGGAAGATGCGCGTTGAATCGTACCTGCGTGGCAAGAAACGCCTTAAGTGGCTCACCCAAGAGCCTCTGGGTGACGACGAGGCCGCTGATGATTCGCTGGCCATGTCATTCCTACTGGATAAGCTCGGAGCGGACTACCACACTTCCGTGATCGGGTGTACGACTACGAAGCAAGTCTGGGATATCATGACTGCATATGACCCAACTACGAAGGCTTCTGTGCGTATTCACAAGAAGAATTTACAGGATACTAAGTACGTGATCGGTCAAGACGTCGGCAAACACCTGAGAATGATCAAAGGCCACTTCAACTTGTTGAAGGCAGCTGGTGAAACCGTAGACGACAAGGCACTGGTTGACTACTATTTAAATTCACTTCCGGACGGCAACAACTTATGGGCAAACTTCAGAACGGCTTTGGAACTAAGCGCAAAAGCTTCGGGGAAGGCGCTTACGTCGCTTTACATCGAACAAGAACTTCTCGAGTTTGCGGCACGGATGGGCGGCTCAGCAATGGCTTCGGCATCGAAGGACGTAGGTGGCAAGGCAGCCATGGCGGCCTCGACTCCGAAGGGTAACGGCAAAAAATACTTCAAGAAGAAGGACGACAAGTTCACAGGTAAATGCTGGGCCTGTGGTAAAGAAGGCCATCGCTCCAACAAGTGCAATGCCCCACAGAAGGAGAAGGACGCATACAGGGCGCAGCGTGAGAAGGAAAAGAAGGAGGAAAGTTCAGCGGCTTTTACTGTGGCAGCAGACTCCTCTCCTGGCCTTGTTCTGGACTCTGGTGCATCTAAGCACTTCATTAACGATCTCAAGTTGTTTAAGACCTATTCGCCCAAAGCTGACCTCGGCACGGTGACAGTAGCAGATGGTCGTGAGCTCGGGATTGCGGGCGAGGGCGAGGTCGAAGTTCCTTCTTCAAGCGGGCGGAACGTCGTGGTTCACGGTCTTTACGTTCCTGGCTTCAAGAAATCACTTCTGTCGGTCCAACAGCTCATGGAAGATGGAGCTACGGTCATACTTAAGAAGGATAACGCGGCTATCAAGCTCCCGGATACGGAGATTGCGGTCAAGACGGATGGCGCACTTCCGTACATCCCACGCGAGGGTCTGACGGCTTATATGGCGGTTTCAGGTCAAGTAATGCACGCTAGGCTCGGACATCCCGGTCAGAACATCATCAAGGAGATACTTAAGCCTGGCGTGGCGCGCGGTATGCCTGAATTGACGGCGCAGAAGCAATTCGACTGTCGAG
>JADGKE010003387.1:0-10395 GCA_026954515.1 Cladochytrium tenue
ACCTCCCCTCCCCCTCCCGACACTCTTTTCCCCCTTTCCCACCCAAACCATCCATGCAATTGACGGCAGTGGGGCCCTTGGAGCCCCGAGTGGATGTGCGGCCCTGGCCTGGCGGGCAAGACAGTCGGGCTGGTGGGCTACGGCCGCATCGGCCAGGCCGTGGCCGACATGGTGTCTGCGTTCGGGCCGGCGCGGATCCTGTACAGCACGTCACGGTCGCCCGCTGGCCATACCGCCGTCGACGGTGACAGCCGTCCAGCGCGTGTCCACGTCAGCCTCGAGGATCTGCTCCGTCACTCGGACGCCGTAGTGCTGACGTGCAGCCTAAGCGACAAGACGCGGCACCTGATTCGCGCCGAGACCCTCGGACTGATGCCCAGGGGCGCCATGCTGATTAACACGGCTCGTGGGGGATGCGTCAAGCAGGATGATGTGTATGCAACCAATGTTGTCGCTCTATTATCTCCAGTCTAACCGCATCCTTATTGCAGCTTGGAGGCTCTGAACTCTGGGCACCTCGCTGGTGTGGGGCTGGACGTCACTGATCCCGAACCCTTGGCACCCGATCACCCTTTGGTGCTCCACCCACGCTGCCTCGTACTACCCCACGTTGGTTCTGCAACGGTTGCAGCGCGGGAGGCTATGGCCCGTCTCGCCATAGATAACGCCATTGCCGGCCTTTTGGGGCTGGACATGCCCGCTGAGTTGAAATTCTAATAAGAGCTTGAACAAAGAGAAGAGGGCGTCTTTGACCCTTCTTAACACCCCCATCCCCACCGACTTGAAACTATTACGTTCAAATCTCGTGCACCACGCAGATGGCTAAAGATAAAATGAACAAGCCAGAAACGTCACGACGAAAAGCGAAAGCACAAGGGGCTTGGGATAGGAGTCGAGGGTTTCGCATGGGGTTTCTTTAGGCTTGGTTGGTCTAAGACCCCTCCCTTAGTGCGCCGGGGCTACTTGAGACTCCTTGCTTTCGGCAGGAAGCTCAGCAGTCATCCTCGGCACCTCGTTGAAGTGGTGGTAGTCCGGAGGCGACGGGATTGACCATTCCAGCGAGACAGCCGCCGGGGTAACAACCTCCTTCCGGTTTCCGAACTTCATCTTCTGGAAGAAAGGCGGCGAGAGAACCTCCGCCCAGTAGTCGTTCGCAAGGCCATGTCCAGCCTGAGTGGGCAGAAGGACGGGCGGGTCAAGGGCGCGGAGCTTGTCGGCGATCTGCACGGTGCTTGGGAAAACGCCACCTGTTTGGGTCGAGGGAAAGTCAGCGATATAAACAAATTATTCCAGAGTCTTCCAATACGCACGGACATCGACCGAGAGAACCTCCAGGCCGAAAGAGTCCGCCTTAGCTTTCAGAGCAGCGGAAATTTCACCCTTCAAAGCCTCAACAGCCGAGGTTGCCAGGCTGGACGAGCTCCCAACCGAAAGCGACGGGACGAACTGCTCAAGGTGCTTCTTGACGATCTTTGCAGCAGCGCGCTCAGAGTCGGCAAGGTTCGACTCCGGGTCAACGTACAAAGCGGACTACACGCGATAAGAACAAAGCCATAAGGTGGAAGGTCTTACAGCTGCTGGGTCAGTCACGCGTGCATACACGACAGCATAGGCGTTGACAGAAACTCCATCTAAGAGATGGTTAGCTGGCGCACAAAACAAGACACAGACGCCTACCTTTAGTCGTAACAGCAGGGGAGACAACACCGAAAGAAATAGGGTGAGTGTTCTTGACAGCTTTGACCGAAGAAAGAGACAGGAGGAAGTGAGTGCCCTCGTTCAGGACTTTTCCCGACTTGAGCACCCAGACCTCGCCGTAGGGGACATGGGTGTAACCCTACCAGAGGATAATAGATGAGAGATAATAAGGATGCCGAGAATTCAAAAAACTCACCCCAGCCGTCGGCTTCACAGCCAGGAAGGCGTCCGATGTGGTCCAGAAGTCCCATTTCTTCTCGACCGGGTGAAGGTCGCGCACTTGCTCCGACGGCACGCCGTTCTCGAACGGGGTGACCGCAACGTGAGTGTACGGAACGGTGAGCCCGTGGCTGCGTCGAACCTAAGATCCGTACAATGTTAGTATACCCACGGGCCAGAGTAAAACGCGATGGAGCCGCAGGTGGTGAAATATTGGGGGGGTCATAATGAGTCATGCCAGTATTACTCTTTCCGTAGCATGCAAGCTAAGGTAAAGCATATCATAAAGACAGTATACCCAAGAGAGAGTTTCCCATGCAAAGGTAAGAAGAAGAAAAAAGGTGACGAAATCGCAGGTAAAGAGAGGGTTGCTGGGGATAAAATAACGGGCAGGGACGGATGTAGGGTATGCGCGTCAAAACTGATAGAGTAGGAGGTGGGCGGGTGGCGGCGATACGCACGGCAGTGACGGCGGCCGCAGCAGCGGGGGCGGCGACGGCAGCGACGCGAGGGCGAGCTGCGGCCGTGGAGGAGGCCGCGACGGCGGCGGCGGCGGCAACGACGCTCTGCCTGGCAAGCATCGTCGGCGTCTCGGGGCGAAGTGTTCTGCCTGTTGCGAGGCCTTCTCCTTCTTCTCTCTTCTGGCACCGGCGTCTGTTCCTGGCTCTGTCGTAAGATTGCCCAGTTGGTCCGTTTGCTCATGCCGCCTGTCTGCCGCTCTGTCGCGCGCGTATGCGATGCTTGGTCTCTGCGCCTATCTTGATTTGCTCGTCTGTCTGTCGGATAGCCCAACAATCAAGTCTCACCGTCTCACAGGGCAGGTTTCTGACTCACATTTTGTACCTTGTAAACATGCCTTATTGTCTTCAGGGACACTTTGAAGGCCCACGTGCTCTGTACGAACCTAACCTTTATATCTAAGAATATAAAGCTGGCCACCAAGTTTGCGGTATCCTGCACGTGAATTTGAAGAGCAGGCGGGTCGTGAATGCGCAATGCAACTGCCCTGTTTTAACCAAAAGGTCGCGGTTTAAGCGGCCTGGTGCTTCCGGTGGACAGGTCAAGTCTGATACATTTGCATTAAACACATTACCCTCAGAGAAATAGGAATGGGTCGCATTTGGACCTCATCGAGAGCGCTTATGCATTTACTGAATGGATGAATATTTTGGTCGATTTCAAATGGGTGAAAGCGTGAAAACGTGCGGGGACGAATTGTAAGGGTATTGGAACCGTGCGGGATGAATCGCAGGGAATTATATGGCTACCTGGAATCAAATACAGGGCGTGTGAGGTTGCATGGACCAGAAACTATGTCAACTGCAGACACAACCTCCCTCCACCAGGCAACCCCGGCTCAAGCCGAGCAAGTCTCCGGCTGTCGTTTCCCCAGTGGGGGCCGCCACTTGATGAGGCGGGCTACTTCAATCGCGAGATCACTCTTGCCAAAGTGGGCCGAAGCTTTGCTCCACGCCAATGGGTGCTGGTACCTTCAGACGATAAAGGTAATCAGCGTGCTTTCATAGAGCGTACGCCGCCAGGCCATGTGTTGCTTACCAAGCACTTCTACCATAGAAACGCTCGATACGTTGCTCTTGCGAGACGCTGCTCAGGCAGGGTGTGCTCGTGCTGCCCGACAGTTCTCGGCGTGAAGGACGCGTTGCGTCGATCGCACGTGTTTACCGCCGAGAAGTGCCGCAGGCGGTGCTACGCTGCGCGAATGCTGACCGAGCTCGCACGCGCGGTTGAGGCCGAGTACCCGGACCTTCTCGGTATGGCACTATACAGCGACATCAGGCCCGTGTACTACGCTCGACTCGGCTGGCAGCCTATGGACACTTGGACCACAACGGTTCGCGTACCCGACCACCTAGCGACGGAGGCGCCTGCAAGCGAGGGCCTGGCAGTTGTAGAGCTTTCTGAGGCCGATGTACATGGTTTTTTTTGGAAGCTGACGGAGAGGCGCGGGTCAAGCGGTTAATGACGCACGAGCCGACGGCCACCCGCGCCTGGTGGAGCTGCAGAACCCCGACTCGAACGTCTGGCACCGCACGAGAGGTCTGCTGTACAGCGCCAAGAATGCAGGCGACGAACCGCGGGCCGTCGCCAGCGTTGTTGGCGCGTAGGTCGTCGGGGCATACCGAGACTGGCGAAGTTGGCCCAGTCTTTGCACTGTGGGCCGACAACTACAAGGATCGCACAGTGGATATGCTGAGGCTAGCTGCGGACCAGCCCGTGGACGTTGCGGCGCTCTTCCGCGCTGCGGCAACGGCGGTGCGCGCAGGTCTGCCAGTAATTCGCGCGTGGGGGCAACTGGGTTTTGCGGAGGCAGCCATCAGGCGACAACTTGCGGGCGCCGAATCCTCGACGTCGGTTTTCGAAGTGGCGACGCGCACGTCGTCAATCCCGTCGCTACGGCTTTCGTCTACGACGGTAGAAGTGGCCGGGCCAGGGGCGAGCGCGGTGAACTGGCTTGCCGAGAAGGGCCATTGGTGCTGACCTGGCGGCTGCCTGTTTGGCTGAATGAGGGATGCTCGCAGGGTTTGGCGCGTAGTGGAATACTCTTGGGATTCTAAAGGGTGGTAGGGGTGGATGAGATAACACCCGTCACGAAAATAAAATAATATTCCTGTGCCAACCATGTGTCGAAAGGCTGTTAGAGATACATACAACGCAGTAAGTTTACATAAATAATTCTCCTATGTTGCCTGAGAAGCACTACAAGCACATGATGCAGCTTGTGCAGCTGATTTGGCTGAACATGCAGGACAGTATCTAACGGCCTGGGATGGAGGAGATATAGGATGGCCGACAAGCTGTTAGAGATACATACAGTACAGTAAGTTTACATAAATAATCCCTCTAGGCCGAGGACCACCAGTGCGACCTCATCGACCCGTGGCGACACCGTGGACTCCTGTTAATCAACAACGCCAAATTCGACGCCGTGGTCGCAGGCGCCAGATCACGGCCTCAGCTTCTGAGTTGGTTGAGAGCAACTTAGGGTTACACTACGCACTCGGATATGCCGTTACTTTAATTCTCTCAAAACAAAAGCAGGCAGAAATGCAAATTGAACTGGGCACCGAAAAGAGTACAGGAAAAACTACGGAGCAGGCTCAGGTTCTCCGGTATTGCAAGTTTCATTTCTGCCTATGACTGGGCATATTCTTATCTGACGTAAATAGTCTGTTACAGGCAACATTAAAAACAGCTTCAATTTTTCTCCGAAGCTTCTTGAGGAGCTTTAAGGGCATCATGTGATATGGGAATTGGTCTCGTCGCTCTTTGGTGCTTGACGGACTCGAAAACCGTCATAAGCTGAGTAACCATTGATGCCCTGCATGTATATATGTTAACGGATTGGCGCCACAACGAGACCGAAAAAATACGCACGCGTCAGCAACATTACTCGGGACGACCACGGTGTTCCCTTCTTTCGCGATTTTGCCAAAGGCATCAACATACTTCTCTGCGACGGACAGAGCTATGGCATCCTGACCAGGCTGGCCCTGGTTTCCGATGGCCCTCCCAATTCGAGCAATTGACTCTGCGTTAGCATCTGCACGAAGGAGCGTCGCTTCTGCTTCTCCTGCGAAACGGAATAAATTCAATCACCGTCCTCATCCTTTACAGCTGCATACATCATTGGCAGCAGAAACACACCTTGAGCAAAGTTGATTTGTTTCATTTTAACAGCCTCTGACTCCAAAATTAGCGATTGCTTCTTTCCTTCCGCAACATTGATAGCAGATTGCCTTTCAGAGGAATTAAGATGTTGACCGGTCGCAGATCAAAATACCTTGCGCCTTCACTCTCGAGGATTTCAGCTCGCTTTCGACGCTCCGCACTGACCTTTAGACAAGTGACATGAGAACTATTTCAATTATGATACTAGCATGAAACATACTTGTTGATGCATTGCTGCGACAACGTTCTCGGGTGGGTGGATATCACGGATCTCGTATCTTGGAAAGATGATTAGAAAGTCACACCCTGGCTGCTGGAAGCGATACCTTAGACACTTAATCCCCCAGTCAAATGCCGCCGCGTTGATTGCATTCACTATGTTCGTGTTCAATTGAGTTCTCTCGGCAAGAGTTCTATCCAGAGACATTTGGCCAATCTCGGCGCGCTAAAATAAAGGGTAATGAGCAAGCGGCAGTATTTGCGATGGATATTACCATTGTTGTCTGAGCAAGTTGAGAAACAGCAAACTCGGGGTCCTCAACGCCATAAGACGCCTGAATATAATTATAAGATATTTGAGAAAATGAGTAAGTGATACTACAGACTTTGAAAGGGTCCTCGATGCGGTAATAAAGTACTCCATCAATCTCGAGGGTAACATTGTCTGGAAGCAGAATTAGCGAAATGTATCTGACAACGCCACAGTACTTGCCTTGGGTAATGGCGCTCTGCGTTGGAATTTCAATTGCAATCTCCTTTAGAGACTGTACATAACGGATACGATCAATGAAGGGAATAAGAACTGCCAGCCCTGGCTCGAGAATGCGATGGAACTTTCCAAAGCGCTTTTGAAGAGAATTTAGTCGATTCTCTTGCGCAACCACCATCTTGAACTAGTTACCTCTACGATGTAGACGGAAGCTTGGGGCACGAATAAAACAATCTGTCAAATGGAGGCCGCGAGTCAGTTCTATGGGCACTTCGTCAACAACGCCAACTGCATCACAGACCGTGTTTGCCACGGTACGGGACCGCGACGCGACAGGATAAGAACGGCCGGACCCCCCAGATGCGCCACGGTAGTCGTAGGACCCGCCGAAAGGCGCACCGAACGCGCCGGTTGATGGCCACGAAGGGGCCGGACGTGTGGTGGAAAAGGACCTAGCTAACGAAGTGCCAGGGAGTTCTCCTGATCTCGCGTGGGCGGCGGACAGGAGGGACAGCAATGTGGCGGATACCGCAGCGGTGGGACTGGTGGGAGCCCACCGGCGGAGGAGGCTGGCAGCACCGGAGGCGACGGTCCTGGGTTGGGCGTGCATGGCAAGGCAACAAGAATGATTCTTCGACCGACCTTCGAGTCGGTTCCCTTGACCCCCACGATTTGCCTCCTCTCACGATTATGGACGGAAGCAACCAAGCATACAATGAGGCGGGCAAGCAATCTTCAGCAATCCTCACAACCCTTCTCAAGTCCCGCAACTTCCACAATTGAAGTTTTGAATGGCAACACCGATCGCCATCAACCACAGAGCGTCGGCCAAGGTAGAAGGGCAGAGAAAAAGAAGAGAGTCATGAGAAAATCGACGAGAAAGACGGGCGGACAAAGGGGAGAGAGAGGTAGATAAAGGGCTTCGCAACGGTAGAGACTCGATTAGAAAAGAACAGGGCAAGATGCAACACGGCTTGGCCAGACTAGATCCGTGTCGCTCTAATAGTATCATCACATTATGCACCGCCGCTGTTTGGGGAGGAGAGTGCGAACATAGATTAAAAGAGATATCTCCAATACGAAAACAACATCCTAAATTCTGGGTAAAACTTACACAATGATGTTGTTGATAGGGATGTGGATCAACTTGACAAAGAATCCGATGAAGCCCATGATGAGGAAGCCGATACCAACCGCCCGAGAGATCTGGAAGAATTCTGTTGTGGGGATCAGAGGCAGGGACACCTTTGGATGATTGGGTTGAAAAGTGCTATGGCAAACCTCTCCGATCGGGCTTGGTGCAGCGATTGAGAAGGGCAATACTGTCCTTCGCAAACTGCTTGGGGCCCTCAATCAGCTCGGAGAAGTTGTCGGACATCGTCGTTGTTTCCGTTGGGCGGCCTGGCCACGACTGCAAATAGCGGTTTAGTCTGGCGAGACGGCAGGGCGTTGGCGCGTACCAGACAGCCGAAAGGAAAAAATTTCCAGCACCTCCCGCTCTAAGCATCTAAGCACCAGGCTGGCCATTAATCAACGCGTTACTAAGCTGATATATTTCTCAAAAGCTGCATCAAACCCATCATTGTTTGGAACATTGTTTTGTAGCTACGAAAGAGGGCGAGGGGTATCCGGGAGCTGAAATGCAGGTCACAGATACACCCGTAAACACCCGATTTATACACCTGGTTCAAACCACTTGAGGTCAATACACAGAAAAATTGTGCGTTTCGAATATTACCAAAATCAGTCAATCCATGCGCGCAATTCTTCGGGCGGTTCGGGGCACTAGTGAAAAGAATGTGAACTCCGTGCTAAAGGATGCGGCGACTTACTCAAAATAGGACGCTCTGACGACGTGGAGTTAGCAGACGGACTTCTACTCCCCCACGGGGATGACCTCGCAGGTGTGCCTCGTCCATACATGCCAACTGGTGGTCCTTCGAATGCCGGTGATAAAATGGATCGTCGGCCGGCGGCAGACCCAGATCCGCTCAGAGCGGAGGCTGGGTAAGACTGATGAGCCGGCTGCTCAAAAGCATCACCATCTAAGAAGCTGGAAGCTGATGAGGGCCCAGCTGACGGTGGAACAGTGTAGTTTCTCGGAAGAGAGTCCAGGTCAGACAGCACACCGACAGCCTCACGCGGCGGCAGGAGCCGCACGGCCAGGTCGTAAATAACGTCGGCGAGTCCGTTCACAGTCTGCGACGTCACATGCGCTTTCGCAATGAGTTGGGAGGTCGATAAGGAAAGATTTGGCGGAGGATCGGGTTGTGCGATGCCCAAAATTGAAACGGATGGCTGATAAAGGAGGTTAATGGACACATGGCGTTCACTATTCAAACCATGGAGTTCAGAATATCATTCAGTGCATCATTCAAGTCGATGCCTTCCATTGGCAATGGAGTTCTGGACGTAGCTGTGAGAGCCGTCGACACAACGGAAGGCTCCGGAGACATGACATCCAGAAAAACAGGGCCCTCCTTACGACCCTGATCATGCTGTGAGCATTGTTAGAGTTATCTATAACAAAACGAAACGAAGGAAAGAATAGGCAACCTGGAAGTCGCCAGGACGAAGTACTTTCACCGAGCGTAGCCACGCAGGGTTTGTGGAGAGAATCTGGCATGCAAGGGTTGCCTGCGTAGATGATCCGCAGAATATCGCGGCCCCAGAATCCGCGCTCGAATTCAGTGTCGGTGCCTGCATCGGTGGGTAAGGATATAACTCAATCGCGATCTTAGGTATCACCTGAAGTTCGTCGGGCGGCGATGCTGTTGTCGCCGGATCGAGAGGTCCAACCACAAGGACAGCGTAAAAGGACAGGAGGGCTTCAAAGCTGACCATCGCAGGGTTGAAGAAAATATCGACGGCTGGTCGGTGCCTTGCAGCAAGGTGGTCGAGCACGGTCGAGGGCTGGATGGAAATGATTCTCGGCGGGGGAAATGCTGCAAGGAACAGTGTGGAGGCGCCGGACGGCCCGCTGGCGTCACGAGCGGAATCAGGAGCGGATACAGGATTCTGGCTTTGTTGGTATTGCGAACCACTGGCGGGTTGTAACTGCTGTAGCTGCGCAACAGTAACCCGTTCTATGGACATCGTTGTGGCAGGTCGTTTTTGGGCGGTGAGCCCGGTTGCAGCGGATGCTCTGATACTTGCAGCACAAGTCTGTAGCGTTCGATATATGGCAAGTGGGTGAAGCGAGCAGGCAAAGCAACGGGATGCTGATGTGTTTTGCTGGTGTGGTGGTGAATGGTTTTGGGCTGAAGCGGTGGCTCTGCTGAAATAGAATTATTATCCACAACCTGAAATTTTGGGCTACGAAGATCCTTCACTCTCGATAATCACATCCAACAGCACTTCAAACGAAAATTGGTAGTATTTGAGTTGCCTTAACGCGAACGTATTAAACTGGCATGGCGTTATAGTGTTTGCTTATTTAACATACTATTTTTAAGTCTGGTCGCCTCATGCAAATTTGATTCGTGCCAAGATGCCCATCGTCCCTGTCACGCTAGCGTCACAGACTGTTCGCAGGGTGGTCCAAACAGTGAGTTCGGAGTTCCTACACGAATCTTTCGAGCATTGCCACGGACTTGATCGCAATGCCGTGTCTGTGATTTCGGGGGTTATTTGGATGCTGTTGAAGACGTTGGTTTGGTTCATTTTACGACCTACGTCGCTCCACTGTGTTGGCAACAGACGGGTGACCTTCACATGTCTTTTTTCGTCATGGTTGATGTAAATGAGGCCATGCGTGCAATGCGGGCATTTTGCCGCTTCGCATATTTCATTCTGCTCACTTTTCCTTTGCATCCTACGCGTGGACATTCAATTAGCGAGGCTTGCACGACGTTGTCAAAGATGTCTCTGGCAAGATCTTCGTTCGCTCAGGTCTAGGACGATCCGCTACCAATGGTACTTTCTTTTTCATTTGCTTGACACGATGTTTAAGCGATACTAGGGCATGTTGCTACCGTGTTCGGCCCTACTGGCCTCCTTGGCGGATACGTTACCCAGCTTTTAGGTTTGTTGCTCGGCCTGCATCCACGATTGATGCCGATCGTGTAATTAGGCCGTCG
>JADGKE010003388.1:0-10381 GCA_026954515.1 Cladochytrium tenue
TCTCTGCGATGTTGCTCATAGGCAGGCGCTTACAGGACAGTCCGTCGACAAGGTTTTCGTTCTTGAAGACCACGTTTCTGGGAAGATCCTCGTGGTCGTACGACGCCATGTCCTTGAAATCGTAGTAAGCCAGCAAAGTGTGAATTAATGTAGACTAACGAGTGCATAGGAACTCTCACCACCCCAACAAACGAAGCGTTCGGGAACGCGGCCGCCATCTCGAGTGTCCAGCTCCCTGGCCCGCACCCGACGTCGAGTACCGTGGCCCCGTTGCCACTACCACGCTCGCCGCCGCGAGCCTCTAGCAACGCGCGCTGTGGCGTGTGGAACAGCCCGGAGAATAGGTGGCGGAATATGATGTGCTGTACGCAAAATAGTTAAGGGGGTGAGGAAGAGAGACGAAAGTATCGGTGCGAAGTGACGTGAGGAGTGGGAGAGGGAAGTCAGTTCTGGGACCGTAGCGACCGAACCTGCTCCTCGAGCCGCCTCCGCTCGTCGTCGTCGGACGGCAGAAAGTACGTTTCCGTCCCGCCCATCTGCGCCTTGCCGCCATAGTCTGGCGCCCTCTCGCGCGCCGGCTCGTCGTCGGCACTCCTGCAGCCACTCTCGAGTCCCGAGCCTGCAGTAGCAGGCGCCGTGTTGTCGTCCGCGGAGCTGCCTTTCATTTTGCTGGTTCGGTGGAATTCGACCGGGGCCGGTGGGTGTGGAGTGAGGAAGGCCCTGCCGCGTAAAAAGAAACTTCGCGGAGAGAGGATCAGAGTTTGGCTCTTCGAGGAAGGATGGGTATGTCGAGGATTTATCTTTCAGGATCCTCTAACCCTGCATCTGATCTGTGGTCACCCACGGTCGACATTTATTAAGTATCGGTAAAAATGCCAATTTTCCCTCCTGCGGACATGACAGCATCATCAGTGATCAAATGAAGAGGGAAGAAGACAGGCGGATACGAGCAGCGCTGAATTCCGTTAGGAGGGGAGACTACGGAGGGTGGCGGAAGCGGCAAGGGAGTTGGGGGAGAAGCGGCAGAGACGGGAAGCAGCAGCAGCAACAAAACACCATTGTGATAGCCGAGGCTTGAAAATAACGGGTATTTTAGTGCCTCTATGAATGTTACTTGTCGGGAATTGATTGATGAGAGAGGACCCCGGCGGGGCTGTAATCGAAAGGCTGGTAAATCCATCTTGGGCAACCTCAGCAGCACATGGCTCGCCCAAGTTGTGTTCCCACATCAAACAAGAACAAACATCACACTTTCGCGGAGGTATCCCACCCAGCTTCAATGTGGATGTCGAATATTCATTGCGATTCTGCAAATCAGCTTGACGGTGAATTGGTAGCCAGGAGAACGACCGAAGCCCCAAAGATGTTGCGAAGGATTCAATTGCAGACTTGCCTGCGACGCGTCGGTCCAAGGGCTTTTGGGCCGTGTCCTCAGTGTGCTTGTTACCACCCGACCGGGGAGCTTTGCAATCTATTGACAGCGTCAACGGTTCAGTTCCACTACGTGGTCTGCAAGCTTGCGCCGTGATGTACAACGCCCTGGTGACCGCCACCGCACGGGCCATCGCCAACGATATCTTTGGACTGAATGACGACATTTAATCTCCAGAAAGTTGGAGCCCTCCGTCGGCCGGTCTATTCGAAAAATTCGCGACTCATTGACAAGGCAAGAAACAAGAGAAAATTTGCCTCAGCCTCAGCCACAGCCACAGCCACAGCTGCTTCCCCACCCGTGCTCGCCGCCAAGACCGCCGTCGCCGCTCATCGACGGGATTGTTTCTACTGGCCGCGCCAGCCTGCAGCCAAAAGCAGAGCCAGTAACAGGGTCGGTTGTGGACCAACCCTGCACTCTGTTTAAAGTTGACACCGTGATCACGGTGTCTGGTTGTCCGCCTCGTTTCTCCCTCTATCCCAATACCACCTCAAGCGTTCCATTTGCAATCGTAGCAGGTATTTCTACCAAGCCTGACTGTAATCATAAGCGATATGCGGCACCTCCCTTCTGATGTTCGCGTACTATTTCACTAACATTAAACTCATCGCAACCCAAAAAGGTCAAAAACATGGCGACCAGCCCGTTTAACTCACTAGAAACTACAGTAGATGATCAACTCATGCTTGCCCCTACTACAAACCGAGTTTCTGAACCAGCATCTTCTGTCACGAGCCAACTAAATGCTCCGCAGCCTGGTGTCGACAGCTGTAACGCCAGTGCGACCGTTCCCCCTGTCCGTGTCGATAACAACGTCACTACTACCATTGAAAACGTTCCGAATTCAGCTAGCTATGATCATAAAGACGCTACCAAGGCCAAGAGTAGGGCTTACACTTTCGGCCGCTCAAGACGTAATTCGCCTCTACCACCTACACCGCCGCTGACATCGACGGCTGTCGGGAGCCAGCCCACTCCTGATCGGAAGCTTTGGCCACATTCTAGAAACTCAGCCAGGAAAGGACCTACGACTGCTAAAGAAGGGCCCCCCGAAGAGAGAGCAGATAGTCGCGGTCGTATCAAGTTCTCCCTTTTAAACTTTCGCGGCAAATCCGCCGATCCATTAGTCGTCAGTTCTGTCGATTCGGGTTCAGTTACGCTTGAATCTTTGCAGTTGCCCAGCATCACTGTCACAGATGCAGATAAAGCACCTGAACATTGCACGCCAGGTCCATCTGGTTGCGAAGACAGTGCACAACCATCAGCCGTTCCTCAACCCGTCACAATAGGGAAAACCCAGTCTAGCGAGCGCGCAATTCATGTTGTTGAGCTAATGATGGAAGAATTGCGTAAGGAAGAACAGCGACTGAAGAAAAAAGGGCGACTCTTATCATCAACAACGTCTGTTGCTGACTATCTCGTATCTGATGATTGTAAAAATGCAGTCACGACAGCCAAAAATGGCATCAGTGATATGGTCTCAAGAACCGAACAAGATAAGTTCTCTAAAGCCATGCAGTCCGCCTTCAAAGTCTTGGATAAAATCGACTCAACTGTCGATAACTTTGTTCAAAGTCACATTATACTCAACCTTGCGTGGAGCTTGGTTACGTTTGGATACAAGGTAGGCCAAATTCGAATATGCCAGTGTAACAGGCTCTTGAGTAGACTTGGCGGAAGCATTCCAACACCCAGGAGGAGGTTTTCGATCTTTTTTCCGACACTCAAGAGCTTTTGGATTGCTTGCTGAAAGTCCACAACAACACCCAAGACACAAAGTCTGACTTCAACACAAAAATTGATGTCTATCTTGACGACGTGGTTGAGTGCCTTGAATTCTGCTATAAAATACGTTTGGAACGACAAGATGGTAAGACCGGAGAGATGATTGATTTACATGGTCGCTCATACAACTACAGCTTCCGTGCAGGTCATGGAGCTCCTCTCTGACAGTCAAGCAAAGGGCCTTAAATCACATAAAGAGCGTATATCAAAATCTCGAGATTATTTAATTGCGTACTTGGCTGCCGAAAGCACGCGGCAACTTGGAAAAGTAGTGGATCAAAACAATGTAATTGAAGAAGAAATTAAGAAAATAGTCGATCAAAGTAGTTCAAACGGACAGCAACTAGAAAAATTAGTCGATCAAAACGTTGAAAATGGACGGCAACTTGAAAAAATAGCCGGTCAAACTGACCAGCTTCTCGAGAAGCTTTCTCACCGTGAACGTGATGAAAAGCAAGCTTCCATTGTGTCCTTGCGGAAGAAATTGCAACCTATTGATTTTAGAAGTGACATTGTTGACCGTGTAAACAGGCGTCTTCCGGGCACGCGTGACCATATTCTTGGTGATATTCGAACATGGCTCTCGGAGGAAAACCCAAAACAAACTATTTTTTGGCTGCAAGGTGCCGCCGGCTCTGGCAAATCCGTTATCTATGCCTGTATAACAAGAGAACTTCAAGTGGCTGATGTAACAACCGCCCACGCAATTGGGCTACTTGGGGCAACTTTTTTATGCGACCATAACGACACCAAACGCTCCAGCACTCGCCACGTCATCACGACACTCGCCTACCAGATCGGTCGCCATTTGAGCAATGCCGATCAACTGGCCCTGGATGCCGCATGCGGCGAGGAGATTAGCGACGAGTGGTCCCTAGGCTTCCTTTTTGAAACACTCATGCTGGAGCCGTTAAAAAAGATCGTGGATAAGAAACTCACAATTACCATTGACGCTCTTGACGAGCTCACGCTGTCTGACAGCACCGACCGTGCCAATTTTTTTGAGCTGCTTGCGGAAAAATGGAAATTAATGCCACCAAACATCCGCTTGATTGTATCCAGCAGACCAAATGAAGATATCGTATCAAAATTTAAAGACTATAACCCATATGTCATCCTGTTAGATGCCAAGGAGAATAACGAGGATATTCTACGCTATTCTGCACACCGTATGGGCCAGCTCAGACATCGTTTGGTACCTCCGGTCGGCTGTCTTCCAGACAGCTTTGAGCGTGACCTCGCAGCAAAAGTGGCGCGGTTGGCAAACGGACTTTTTATTTGGATTGTCGTTGTCTTTGACGAGATCCTTGGAAACAAAAAGAACCGCGACATTGCTCAAGAGGTCGAAAAGCTAGCCACTGAAAATATGACCTCTCCTGGTTTAGAGCCTCTGTACAAGCGTGTGTTCCTCGAGGCATGTGAAGAGTTGAAGTCAGATCTCGGGTTGGTCAAAAGTGTTCTTGGCGCCTTGCTTCATCTTCGTAGACCGCTCTCGGAGACTGCGCTGGCCGACATACTCAACATCCCTGAGACCTATGTCCACTGGTCTCTCTTGCCAATGTACTCGCTGCTCAACAACTCGGGTGGAATAGTCAAATTTATTCACAAGTCAGTTGCCGACTACCTGACAACCAGTGCACCAGCGGAATTGTGCACCAATACTGAAAGTTGTGAACTTTCTCTCTTCGAGGGCTGCGTCAGAGTATTGTTGACTGTGGAGCCCTCTGTCTTTAGAGGGCAGGAGGCGCAGGTTTTGCTGATTGGGTTCGAGAAAGACAGCAGTGCCAGCGACGTTGTCCAATATGCAGCATCTTACTGGTCCGAGCATCTCGCGTCTATGTCGATAGTTGGGCTCGAATGGAAAAGCTTCGCCGCGTTTCGCAGTGCAGAACGCTTTGGGGTCGGACTGCTGCTCTTTGGGGTGTTGCGTGGACGAGAAGATGCAGTCCGGCTTGCCTTCAACTGTGGCAGTGAGGAGAATCATGTCCATTCCAGCTCGGAACGGGCTACCATTCAGAGTTTGTGTAAGAATGCTGAGTCTCTCCGCATCCTGCAATCGCCCCTGCTGCATGAGGCCGCCAAACGGAAGGATGCAACGCTGTGTCGAATACTTATCAAGTGCGCTGGAGCAAATGTCCACCACGCGGAAAAAAGGGGTGGGAAGACACCATTGCATATCGCAGCAGTTCAGAAGTCGGATGCTGTGATCAACGTGCTTCTCGAGCATTCAGCTAACGTGAATGTCAAAGACGAGGATGAAAAGAAACCTTCTGATTATTGGCCGCAACCGTTTGAAAGGTATTTGGAAAAACAGAAGTCGGAGAAACCTTATGGGGTAAGAATACTACAATTAGGTGCAATCAGAGCTTGACGCGCCAGTAGAATCCGTTTCAGCGAGGACAAGCCGTGTTAAACTGCGACGAGAACCAAGTTCCTGTGGTTAGTAAAAAAATACATTCGCTCAACGAGTGAGAGCTGTTTGCTGACTTGCGATTAGAATCCACTCCAGAGGGCCATCACTGATAGGGTTGACCTGAACTTTTTGAAGAAAAAAATGTCTGCGGAACAACTTCCTGTGGTAAGAATACGACAATTTGGCGCGACCAGAGCTTGACACGCGAGTAGAAGCCGCTTCAGCGAGAACGTGCCATTTTCGACCAGAACCGAGTTCCTGTGGTAAGGAAAAAAATAACATCTGCTCAATGAGTGAGGGCTGCTAGCTGACTTGCAATTAGAATCCGCTCCAGAGGGTCTTTTTCTTTGACAGCAAAGACGATGACAACGAAGATGATGACAGCAACGACGATGACAAAGAAGCCCTAAGCTTTTTCGCGAAACAATTGTGGGCGGAAACTTACTTGGAGGAACAAACGTCATCAAAATCATATGTGGTAAGAATACGACAATTGGTAGCAATCGGAACTTGACACGAGAGTAGAACCCGCTTCAGCGAAAGCGAGCCGTTTTTGACATCGACAAGGTCCGAGTGCCTGTGGTAAGTCAAAAAAAAATACATTCGCTCAATGAGCGAGAGCTGATTGCTGACTTTCTATTAGAATCCGCTCTTGAGGGCCATCTTCGATAACAACGAAGACCTGGCGTTGACCCTTGCAAATGAGAACCTTCATGAAACAGACAATACAACTGGCAGAGCAGCCCTCGCCCATGCGATAGAGCGGGGACAGTCACGCATTGCAATTTCGCTGATGGAACGTGGTTTCGCTTCTTACGGGGCCGACGATCTTTTGCGCAAGGCGGCTCATTTCGGTTGCGTCGAGGTGGCGCGGCGGCTTCTTGACTACGGCGCAGACTATGATACGCACGGCGAGGACCCGTCAATGGTCGATTTTTTCTGGGCGGATGACCAATTGACGCCGCTGCACATCGCGGCGTACAATGGCCAGGCCGAGGTGGTCCAGCTGCTCCTGGAACGCGGAGCCGACAAAGATACGCGCACAAAGTCCCAGTTGACGCCACTGCACCGGGCGGCGAAAAATGGCCACGTCAAGGTAGGGCTGCTGCTGCTAGAGCGCGACGCCGACAAGGATGCTCGCGATGTGAACCAGACGACGCCGCTGCACGTGGCGGCAGAAAACGGCCGGGTTGAGGTGGCGCGACTGTTACTGGAACGCGGCGCCGACAAGGATGCACGAGATGTATACCAGAAGACGCCGCTGCACTGGGCGGTGGAAAAATGCTTCGTTGAGGTGGCCGGGCTGTTGCTGGAATGGGGCGCCAACAAGGATGCGCGAGATGCGTACCAGAAGACACCGCTGCACCGGGCGGCGCAATTCGGCAATGTCGAGGTGGGGCGCCTGCTGCTGGATTACGGCGCTGACAAGGATAGACGAGATGCTAACCAGAAGACGCCGATGGAGGTGGCGGCGCACTACCACCAGGTTGAGGTGACGCAGCTGCTCCTGGACCACGGCAGTGACGTGACTGCGGGTGATGTGAACCAAGCGACGCCGCAGCACCTTGCGAAGGAAAAGGGCCACGCCAATGTGGCGTCGCTGCTATTTGACATCACCCCGCGCACAGTTTACCAGCGGACACCGCTCCATTGGGCGGCGCAAAACGGCGACTTCAATGAGGTGCAGCAGCTGCTGAAGCGCGGCGCCGACAAGGACGCGCGTGATGAGAACCAGGAGACGCCACTGCACTGTGCGGCGCAAAACAAGCATGTTGAGGTGGTGCAGCTACTGCTGGACCATGGCACTGACAAGGATGCGCGAGACGAGAACCAGAAGACGCCGCTGCATAGGGCGGTGGAAAAAGGCTACATTAAGGTGGCGCGGCTGTTGCTGGACCGTGGCGCCGACAAGGATGCGCAAGTCGAGAACCAGGAGACGCCACTGCACTGGGCAGCGCAAAATGGGCATGTTGAGGTGGCGAGGCTGCTGCTAGATTACGGCGCTGATAAGGATGCGCGAGATGTGAACCAGAAGACGCCGCTGCATAGGGCGGTGAAAAAAGGCTACATTAAGGTGGTGCGGCTGTTGCTGGACCGTGGCGCCGACAATGCGCAAGTCGAGAACCAGGAGACGCCACTGCACTGGGCAGCGCAAAATGGGCATGTGGAGGTGGCGGGGCTGCTGCTAGATTACGGCGCTGATAAGGATGCGCGAGATGTGAACCAGAAGACGCCGCTGCATTGGGCGGTGGAAAGGGGTTACGTTAAGGTGGCGCGGCTGTTGCTGGACTATGGTGCCAACAAGGATGCGCGAGATGAGAAACAGAAGACGCCACTGCACTGGGTGGCGCAAAACGGGCATGTCGAGGTGGTACAGCTGCTTCTGGACCGCGGCGCCAATAAGGATGCGCCAGATGTTAACCGGAAGACGCCGCTACTCTGGGCGGCGGAAAACAGGCATGTCAAGGTGGTGGAGCAGCTGCTGAACTTTGGCGCCGACAAGTATTTGCGAGATGAGAGCGAGCAGACACTGCTACACTGGGCTGTGGAAAAGGACTGCGTTGAGGTGGTGCAGCTGTTGCTGGACCACGGCTCCGACAAGGACGTGCGAGATGTGAACCAGGAGATGCTGCTGCACTTGGCGGTGGAAAAAGGCAACTTTGAGGTGGTGCGGCTGCTGCTGGACCATGGCGCTGACAAGAATGTGCGAGATGTGACCCAGAAGACGTTGCTGCACGAAGCGGCAAAAAACGGGCATGTTGAGGTGGCAAGGCTGTTGTTGGACCGCGGCGCTGACAAGGATGCGCGCGATGCACACCAGTCGACGCCATTGCTCCTTGCGGCGTTTCACCACGTTGAGATTTGCCGGCTGCTTCTTGACCGCGGTGCTCAAGTGGACACTTGCGATTTGGATCAGGACACGCCGCTGCATAACGCGGCGGCTGGCGGCAGTTTGGAGGTGGCACAACTCCTGCTTCACTGCGGCACCAGGACGGATGCGCGCAACAAGGACCAACGAACGCCGCTGCACTGTGCGGCAGAAAAGGGCTGCGTTGGGGTGGTGCAGGTGCTTCTGGACTTTGGCGCTGACGTGAATGCGCGCGATGTGAGCCAAGCGACGCCCCTGTACCTTGCAAAGGGAAAGGGACACGTCAATGCTGCGTTGCTGCTGGAAGGCAACGCTCCGCGTATGTCATACCGGCGGACACGGCTGCATAGGGCGGCGCAAACCGGTCTCGTCAAGGAGGCGCAGCAGCTGCTGGAAGGGGGCGCCGACAAAAACGCTCGCGATGTAAACCAGTGGACACCACTACACTGCGCGGCGGGTAACGGCCATGTTGAGGTGGTGCAGCTTCTGCTGGAACGCGGCGCCGACAAGGACGCGCGTTCGGAGGGCCAGTCCACGCCGCTGCACTTTGCGGTGGGAAACAGCCACGTCGAAGTGGTAAGGTTGCTGCTTGAACGCGGCGCTGACAAGGACGCGTGCACCGCATATCAGCGGACTCCGCTGCACGTGGCGGCGGAAAACGACCGCGTAAAGGCAGCTCGGCTCTTGTTGGAACGCGGTGCCAATAGGGACGCGCGTAGTGAGAACCAGGGGACGCCACTGCATGTGGCGGCGCAATTCGGTAATGTCGAGGTGGTAAAGCTACTGTTGGACCACGGCACTGACAAGGATACGCGGAATGCGAACCAGAAAACGCCGCTGCACTTGGCGGCGGCTAACGACCACGTCGAGGTGGCGAAATTCCTCCTGAAACTCGGCGTTGACAGGAACGCTCGTGATGAGGACGATTGGACACCTCTGCACTGGGCAGCGGGTAATGGCCATGTCGAGGTGGTCCTGCTGCTACTGGAGTACGGTGCCCAAAGGAATGCGCGCACATCAAGGCGGCAGCAGACACCGCTGGAAGTCGCCGTGCAAAATCGAAGAATCGAAGTTGTCTGGCTCCTTAGAACTTGATGTGTCAATTTCCATTTTTCAACTTGTAAGATATTTGGCTCTTTAGTAGGCGGTGGGTTCAGAGCGCTTTTGACATTGGCAAGCTAAAAGATAGCCATGCTGATATAGTACTGTATGATAATATACTTATGGTGTGGTAGGCAAATATGGTAACTAGGTAAATATAGTACAATAACTAGGTAAATGGAACTGGTGCCAGAGCAGGATGGGATCATATGATCACCCATATGAACCCAAGCTACAAAGGTGTCAAATTTGGTTCCCAGGAGATCATATGATCCTGGGCTACAAAAACGAGTCTGTCTCGTGCCCAATATATTTGTCCAGGGACCCGACCTGGTGGCGGACTGACCTGGTCGCAATTGTTTGGATGGTTGCTTACAGTCCCCCTGCTAGTCTTTGTCTCACCCTGGTGCCAGACCGGTGTGGGATCATATGATCGCCCATATGAACCTGGGGGTCAAGGGGGTCAAATTTGGGGGCCCGGCGATCATATGATCCTGGGCCCCCAAACTTGCCTGTCTGTCTGACACCCAATAAATCTGTCCAGGGAGCTGACTTGGTGGTTGACTGACCCAATCGCAATTTTTTTGGATGGTCGTTTTCAGTCCCCCCACTAGTCTTTGTCTCACCCTCTGTCTCCCACCACCCCCCCATATGGTGTATAGCATTGGTCTATGTCGGCCGCCAATTAGAGCGGAGTTTGAAAGCCTGGTGCCAGAGCAGGCCGCGATCATATGATCGCCCATATAAACCTGGGGGTCAAGGGGGTCAAATTGGGGGCCCA
>JADGKE010003389.1:0-10357 GCA_026954515.1 Cladochytrium tenue
TGCGTGCGACGGCGGGTCACGGCGTCGTCGTGCACCTCGTACTTAATCTTCAGGGTCCTGAGGGCCATACCAGAAAGCACGGGGCTCGGACCGACTTCTACAAGGCGCTCGACGTCCATATCCTGGAAAAGGAGATCTTGTGTCTCAATCCAGCGAACCGGGGAGGCGAACTAGCACCAAACGTTAGCATAAGCAAATGGGGAAAGGATGGAAAAATAATCCAAAACAAACCTGGTGTGCTAGCAATTCGATAAGCAGAGCGTATCCGAGTTGCTGTTGGCCCTCCGGAGTTGCCGCTGTCACGTTGTCCCAGTCGGCGAGCACCTGCTTGAGCCAGCTGCTGCCCGTCAGATCGTAAACCTCCTGGAAGTACGGCTTGGAGAGATTGAACAGCCGGGCCGTCAGGTTGGGGATGTATTTGCCGACGAGCAGAGAGACGTTCAGCAGACGCGGCTGCAGCTTCTTGCGCAGAATCTCGCGGAACGGCGTGACGCCGCTGAGCAGGAAGGACGAGTGGAACGGCACGTCGATGCCAGCCAGCGGGATGGTCGCCACGCCACGCTCCTGTGCGAAGATACCTCCGGGTGCCGCCGCCCTGCGGTCGCGCGCAGCCGCCAGGCTCTCGTCGACCATCTCCGCCAGGACCTCCTCGATCTCTTCGACCGTCCGCGTCTTGACCAGTTCGACAAAGTTGAGGTTGAGGGACTTGACCTTGTTGAGCGTCAGGCGCAGCGCCTCCAGGTTGACCAAGTCGCCTGCGACAACGTACTGGAAGTTTTTGACGTTGAAGTTGACGATCTCCAGCAGCGACGAGGAGCGGTGCGCAATGGCGTTGACGACAAACTGCAGCGGCTGCTCGCCGAACGTGTTGCTGACTCGGAGGGGGTTCACAGCGCACATGCCGTAGTTCGAGCGACCGGCGGAGTCGCGCGGGACGGCGACCTGCATTGTCATGCCGCGGTAGAAGACGACATCGACGAGAGACTCGACGGACAAGACCTCGCCAACGGCCGCAAGTCCGGCATATTCACCAAGCCTGTCAGACATTGACGAGTTATTACATATGAAGGCCAGTACAGAAATTGCAAATGAAACTCACGAGTGACCAGCGAAGGCGCAGTTTTGCTGCACGAGGCCGTTGGCCTTCATATCCTGGAAGCTGGCGATCTCCATCAACGTCAAAGCTGGCTGAGTGAACTGAGTGGCAGAAAGCAGACCCGACGGGTGCTTGAACGTGAAGCTCGCGGTATCGTCGGTAATGTCCGGGAACAGTGGCAGGCTCTTGAGCTGCCCGTCCTCAACTACATCGTACGTCATGGCCTGGTAGTGCTGACGGATGGCGGCGCCCTTGAGCCCGCCGAAGTAGACCGTCTTGAACTTCGGGTTCGAGCGCACGATCTCCAGGATAGAAACACCGTACATCGAGAGCATGTGCTCGTTGGCACGGTCCCAGATCTTGCGGGCCACCTCGGACTTGGCGTAGAGGTCCATACCCATGCCGACCTCCTGCGAACCCTGGCCGGTGAACACGTAGGCCGTAGCCGGCTGCTCGACCTCGGCGCTGCCCTCAAGCACCAGCTCGCCGCGCTGGTTGTGCGTGGAGATTTTGATGAGCTTCTTGCCGCTGGACATGCCGACGTGCGACAGGCGCGCCTCGAGCTGGTCGCCCGGAAGCACCATGCCGCGGAACGACACGTTGTACGCCTTGACGCGCTGAGGCTGGTTTCCGGCGGCGAAGATCTCGACAAACTTGCGGGACGCGGCAGAAGTCCACATGCCGTGTGTGATGGTGCCGGGCAGGTTGGCGAGGTCGGCAAAGTACGGGTTGACGTGGATTGGGTTCAAGTCTCCCGACGCCCGCGCGTACTCCTCGTTGAAGGCCGGCGCGTCGATGGTGGCGGGAAAGATCGTCGTATCAGGAAGGATAGAGTAGCCACCGTTGGCGAAGAAAACGTCCTTCTCGATGGAGGAGCCGTTGCGCTGCAGATACTCGACCACGACGTTGCCGACACAGTCCTTGCCTTCGTACGCTACGCGGCCGACCTCGACCGTCTCGCGCGTCGTCACAAGCAAGATCACGCCCGAAGTCGAGATCTCGCTGAAGCTGGTGGCTGACTTGAACCGCGCGAAAGACTCGATGCGGAAGGTGAGTACCGAGCCGACTTCGATCTCGGGAATGTTCTCGTGCCAGAGGACCCATTTCTTTGACTTCAACACAGCAACGTCCTTGACCGACTTGAGGGTCAGCTCGTAGACCGACTCGGCGCTACGGCGGAACGTGTTCTCGTAGTCGGTGAATTTGCCGCGGTACAGGAAGCTTGACGTGATTTCCATGACGTGAGTTCCAGCCTTTGACAACACAGCCTTAACCTCGACCGTCTTGCCGCTGTCGTTGATTGTGACCGAGTTGATTATGGCCTCCGAATCGATCACATCACCCGCCTTGATGGCCTCGTCCGAGAGAACGCGGAACTGGTTGCTGAGGTGCACCAGTCGGAGGAGGTCGCCGTCGATCTCCTTGGGCAGGATGGCGGCGATGACAGCGCGCCAGGCGATAGAGATGGAGTAGTCCATCGGAGTGGCGGGGTCCACCCCGGTGTACAGCTCGGACTTGTTGCCGATGGCGTGGACAAAGTTCCGCAGCCCCTCGCGAGCGACGGTGAACGACGCGGTAAACTTGTCCGTCGGGCTGGCGCAGAGGTCCGAAGAGGGCACGTCCCAGAGGGCGGCGTAAAAGTCCTTGATGCGCTGGTTGCGGCCCTCCATCACTTCGTGGATTGGCGCGTATCCCTGGAAGGGCCGGTACTTGAAGTAGAAGTTCAGCGGCACGTACGACTGGCCCTTCTTCTCCTTGACGCTGACGGTGACGGTGTCCCCTTCGATGGAGAGCAACACGGCGGCGTTCTTGGACGGCACCGAACCTCTGATTCGTCCACTGTACACGGAAAGCACCAAAGGTTTGCGCCGCGAATCGAGCTTCACAAAGACCGTTTGGCCGGGCCTGGGTCGCATCAACGGAATGACGGGATTGTCGACGATCGACTTGCCCCGAACAACCGCCTCCGTCGTGAGCATGGCGCGGAGCCACGAAGGCTCGGGGCCGCATATGCGGCCGAAGTATGCACCTGCGTCCGGCAGGTCAGAGGCGTTGCGAGTGACCTCGAACATGATGGTTGTTCCTTCGCTGTCGCTCAAGTCGTACGACGTGAGGCCGGCAGTCTTGACCGACTGTGAAGCCGAGGGGCGCTCCCCAAGATACTCGACTACGGGGATGGCGATGTCGGAGCCGCCGTAGTACTTTTCCTTGAGCGCCTGGACGTGTCCGGTGTAAATGTTGCCCAGGATGTCCTTCACTGGCTCGTCCACCTTCGTCGAGTGGCGGACGGCGACGGGGCCCTGCAAGATGGCGACGCGGCCTGCGTCCTTTCCGACGACCGCATTCACGTCCTCCGACTGCCACAGGGAGTCTTTCTTGAGCCAGAACTCGAAGCGGTCGTCCAGAACGGGGATAAACGTGACCGGCTTACGCCACGGGTACGAACAAATGGTCAAGAAGTGGAAGACGTCCTCCTGCGTCATGGTCTGGCAACCAGCGTCGGGGAAAGCCTCAAAGAAGGCCTCACTGAAGGCGACCGGGTCGACTTCAAGGGTCGAGCTCCCCTGGATCAAGGACGGGGCTGGCGCAATGGAGAAGCGCTCCTCGACACGACAGAAGAAGTCAGCTGCCGTGTCGCGCAGCGTAACGTCGATCCAGCGTTGCTCGTCGGCAATGTAGAGGAGCTCGACAAGGCGTGTGGCAACCTCTTGGTAGGTCATCTCCTCAAGGTCGCAGATACGGCCGTCGGCCTTAAGACCGAACCAGGGCTTCTGGAAGTCGTCGTTAAGCTTCTTGATAATGTAGTCCTTCTTCTTGAGCAGCGCTGGGAGGCGCTTCTCCTTTGGCAGTGAGAAGATAGTGTCGTCCATCTCGCGCCAGAAGAGGACGCCACGGTTGGCGATCTTGTGGATCGGCTCGCCCAGCTCCGACTTCACCGTGATGATGCCACCGACGACGCCCTTGTAGGTGCGTTCCCACTGCGTCTCGTCGGCGATGCCCGGGGCGTCAGCAATGAGCTGCTTTACGCCTGGAGACGCCAAGTTCTCCTTGGCAACCATAACCCTGGAAGCAAAGAGCAGGCCGTCGAAAGGCATCGGCGCGTAGCCGAACTGTGTGCTCCATTCGCCGGTCAGGTACGGGAGGGTGCCCTCTGCATCACCAAAGCCAGATCCGACAACGAGGACAATATTCTCGCACCTGCGAATCGCCGCTGAATGCAGCAAAGAGAAAAAGGTCAGACAACAATATTACACTACAAAGATAACATACCATAGGTCTCGAGCATGGGGCTGTGGAAGTCCTCAAAGGAGTGGTGGCCACCGCCACGGCCGCCGGTCCATTGCAGAATGACGGGCATGTCCGGGCTGTTCTTCGCGATGGCAATGACGCGCCGGATTGTCTCGACCGAACCGGGCTTAAAGGAAACGTGCTTGATACCGGCATCTCTGAGGTTCCGGACGACGTCATCCGCTACGTCGAGGGACGGCACTCCAGCCGCGACGCAAAGACCCTCCATGGGAATGCCCTCGCGCCGCATAGCCATGACCGCCGGGTACTGGATGCCCCACAGACGCGGGTTCAAGAACAGCGAGTTGAGGGTGATACCCTCGCCGGGGCCGACCTTGTCGAGGATCTCGCGCACACGATCGCGCAGGTACTGCTCGGTGTGCTGGCCGCCGCCAGCGAGCTCGACGTGGAAGCCGGCGTTGATGACGGCGGCGACAAAGTCGGCGTTGCCGGTGCAAGGCGTCATGCCGGCCACCATCAGGGGTGGCTTGCCCAGCAGCCGCGAGAAGGACGTGTCGACGTGCACCTCGTTGGTGCTGGCGACCCGGATCAGGCGTGGCCGGAACTTGTCGGCCCAGTTGGGCGCGAACCGCACCGAGCTGACTGAGTGGTCAAACACGTACGACTTGTCCAGGAGCTCGGAAGAGGTGGCCGTGTCGAGTGAGGCGGCAAGAATCACCTGTGAATAGAAATATGGTGTTTAGAGGGATGAAATATGTCGGTCTTTGTTCCGGGAGCCCACCTGAACACCAGTACCCTCCTTGTTGCGATGGGTGAGACCGCCGACACCCGACGAGCCTCCCGGCCCAAAGTCGAGGATGTGCGTAACCTGGACGTTGGTGGCAACCTCCCACCGCACGGGCAGGATGCATATCTGGTTGACGAGAGACTCGGAGAGGTTTTCGACTCCGCGCAGGTCCTCGCCCGTGTTGGTATGGTATACAGGGATGCCCAGCTTAGCCGAGTGGAAGTAGAGCGAGTGGGCGGCGATATCGGCACGCAGCTGCGCCGGCGCGTCGCGGAGGTAGTCGCTGTGGAAGGGCACCGTGACGGGAATGAAGCGGCTGGTGAAGCGGACCTTGCGCTGCGAGTGCGGTACGCGCGACTGGTCCTGACCCGGGGCAGCCTTGAGCTTACGCAGAGCGACGTTCAGGCCGTAGAGTGACTGCGGATGACCGGTGAAGATGGAGGCGCGCGGGCCATTCATAAGGGAGAGATTGATCTGGCGGTCCTTTGGGAGATGTGCGTTGGTGGCATCGACATGCTCCTTGACCTCGCTGTAGCGAAGACCTATTAAAATCGCCAGCGTTAACAAAACCTATTACAGGGGAAGACAATTAAATCTCACCCGTGACAGCAAGCATGGGGGAGGGGTTGCCCTCATTATTGAGAAGCGAATCCTCCAGAATGTTGGGGTTGACCGTGATGGAGGGCCAGGACTGCTGGGCTCGAAGACCGATCCAGAAAAGCAAAGCAAGTGCCTTTTGAGTGTTCTCCAGGAACTCGGCGTCGGTTTGTGACGACGCAATAACGACTGAAGACACGATGCCTTGGGAGTGGCCGGAAGTGCCTGTATCGGAGTACTGCGTCAGAGGACATGCATCCGAAAAAATCAAAGGAAAGATACCTGAAATGAGGTCCCGCATCTCGCCGGGCTTCTTGTCTAGGACCTTGAGCATGACCCAGTAAGACATCAGCTGGGTCAGGCCGATCAGGGGCAGGCTCAGTTCGGTGGACAGCAGGCGCTCCGTAGACGGGCGGGTGGCGGGCTTCTCCAACCACGACAGGACGTCGATGCGGGCGGCATGCAGCTTCAATGCCTCGGGCGAGGTCGAGTGCGCAACCAGCGTGGCGGCAGCCTGCTGCAGGAACTGCGCCGCCATCGGCTCGTACGCCGCGTGGACTGTCACCAGCTCGTCAAAGTAATCCTCAACGTTGCCCTGGCCGCCAAAGGCGACGAACAGGCTGGCGCGTCCGGCATCGACGGCCGCCACGAGCGCAGACGACCCGGGGGTCCAGGTCGCCACTCCCGCCGCGGTAGCGGCGGAGGCCGCCGTGGCAGCTGACGGCGACATCGCGCGCTGGTGCAGGAGCTGCAGGCTGCTGTGGCTGGCGGTGCGCGCGCCGACCCCAAAGCCGTTGGCGGGGCTGCGGTCTTCGACGTCCTCAGACCTCGCGACGATGCCGCGGCGCGTCAGCAGGGCCAGGGCGCGGTAGTAGGTGCGCAGGGTTTGGGCGCGCAGGGCGGTCGAGGGCAGCGGGCGGCAGACGGCGTGCAGGTCGTTGTTATGCAGGAACGTCTCGCGGAACTGCAGGAAAACGACGGCGGCGAAAGCCAGGGCGTCGTGCGGCGCGTCGGGCACCGTGGCGTGGTCCAGAGCAGCGCGCAGGAGGTCGCTGGCGAGAAGCAGCGGCGACGCGTCCTGACTGCCGGCGGCGGCAGCTGCTGCATCGGAGTCGGCGGAGCGCGACGCAGCTAGGGCGTCGCGCACTGACTCGGCCGCAGGCCATAAAGCCTGTGGCACAGGGATGGTGATTTCGGCCTCACCGCTCCTGACGGTGAGGGGCCTGTTGGGCTGCGGTGCGGCAGCCATCTGGTGCACGGCCATACTGAGTGCGGAAAGCATGTCTGAGAGTACTTTTTCTTGGGAGACTCTGAATGAAAGGGGTTCGTTTGTGGGCCCGTGTCTTGACTTCGGGCTTTTTTGTTGTTTTTTTCAACGCTTGGGTGCTGGCTCGGAAGAAACCAAGGGCCACGGAAAAAGCAGAAGGATACGAGAGCGCTTCGGAGGGGACTGGAGCCGCCTCTAGGAAAGTGATGGTGTCGACAGAGTGAGAATGTAGAGTCCCTTGATGGCAAGGTAAGAGGTTGGGTAGGCTGCTAGAACGTCTCAGCGGATACAACGAGCGGCGTGACAGCTATGTTGAAAGCGTGCGTCCGACGGCGGCAGCGACGGCAATGGCGACGACGACGACGACAGCTGCAACGGCGAGGGAGCGTGGGAATGGAGGGGATGGCGACGGGCGAAGCGTATAAAGCTGGCGCTTGCTTGATTTTGGGGGTCTGGGGTGCAACAAGCATTGCACCCTGTCTAGCGCGGCCTGGCTAACTCCATGCCAGGTCCTTCCGGTCCTTACTGCCGGAGACTGATTGCTCACTCCACCACCTACACCACACATGGTCCACTCTCGGCGTGTGTCGGATCGATTGCTATGTTGCCCGCTGGACAAGTCCATCATGGTCATCATCCCCAGATTGTCAGTCAAGGAAGAAAGAAAGAAAGAAAGCAAACACCATCGATGTGACCATTGGGTGGCCGCGCAGTACCGCCGATCCAACACGATGATGGAATCGATCCCAAATCTGTCAATTTCTCCCATCGATCTCATAGCTGCGCCGACTCGGCCCGATTACTCATGATACATCCGTTGATCGATTATCGATGCGCCTTCTTTAATTCAATTAATTAGCAAACTATTTTTCTTATGGACAACCGAAATTGTTCTGAGCGGAAACCATTCGAAGACCCCCTTTTTTTTCTTTGATGGAATGAATGAAAATGCCAAAGTGCGGAGCGCGTGACGTGGAGTAGAATACAGCTGAGTGGTAGTGGTGTTGTTGCCTGGAGAGCATTGTGGGAACGGGTGGGATGGGGTGCAGTCGGGCTGTTTAGGTGGGTGGTTCGGTTGAGTTTGCTTTGTGTGCGTGTGGGTTGCGGTGCGGTGATTCGGTAAAGAAGCGGTGGAAGGAATATGTAGGAAAAAAAAAAAGAGACCCACACACACACGCATGCACAGGCGTGTCAACATTGATCATCCTCTGGGCGGAGTGGCAGGCCGGCATCCAACATCGGCGAGGCCCGCACGAAGTAAAGCCTGGAGGGGCGGCGTTGACGCTGTCGGAGGTGCAGATCGCCGGCGCAGCGCCGCCGCCGCCGCAGTTTGGGCCCAGCCGGCCATGTCGACCTTGGCGGCATCCGCAAACCGCAACCACGGGTGGTCCAACAGCTCAGTGTATGTTGGCCGCCTATCGGGTGACTTGAGCAAGCTAAAATGGAGGACAGGAAGTCACAGAGTTGATAAATACATGCTGTCAGTACGGGGCCGAGGACACGGGACGATGTGTATCAAGAAAAACGAACCATTGCGCCACGAAGTCCCTCGCGTTTTCAGAAAATTCGTCCACCGGTAACTCGGGTGGGTCGCCCATAACGATAGCGTTGATCTGGTCAAATACGCTGTCGTATTCCTCGGCGGGGTATGGATACCGGCCAAGGGCCGTCTCTACCAACGAAAGGCCAAGGGACCAGACATCCGACTGGGCCGTATACGCTCCAGAGCTCTCAACCGATATTCGCTCGGGCTATAGGTGATACGAGGTCAACAAACTCAAATATTCACGAATAGGAACAGGGGGTGGAAGGTGCAGAGGTTCTACAGGAGGAAAGGAAGTCAAATCTGGCATACCGCCATGTAGCTTTGACAGCCGATATTGGTTTTCGCAAGGGATTGGATGAGCTGACCGCTCACACCAAAGTCGCACAGCTTGACCTCACCCCGAGTGTTGACAAGCACATTTGTAGGTTTGACGTCTAGAGGGAAGCCAGGGTGTGAGGATACACAGTATGCAGCCACTCCAATTCTAACCTCGATGTATAATACTCAGCTCGTCTTTCATAAACTTTAGGCCACGAACCATCTTTTCAGATGAACCAAAGACTTAGAATCAACGTATTCCTGCAAGAATACTTTGAGTACTTACCGCGAGAGAAATTTTCGACAAAACATCCTCCGGTACCCCGCCTTCGTAGAGCTTGTCCACCGATCCAGCATCCATATATTCCATGCTGCGCAGCCGCAGGAGCAACAGGTAGGGAAATAAGAGCATTGAGCTAAAATAGGCGGCTACAAGAACAACCACCGCACCAGTAGTAAACGCATGATTCTATGAAGAACGCGCCATAAAAATCGACAATGTACGGGCTGCGGCTCTTGTGCAGAACGTCGAGCTCCATCAGGATCTGGTTCAGCTTCGTCTGGTCCAGCTCCAGCCTGATCTCCTTCATGGCTATCGAGAAGAGGAGAAGATGCCGAGATCAGGCCACAATGGCTCAGCATCGAGGTCCAGGCCGAAAACACAAATAAAAGGAATGCTTCCGCCAGGGAAAGAACGCGAGAGGTAGGCACGCACCCATTGTGACTTTTGTTGGGCCGTGAACGACCTTTTGCACGACGCCGTACTGGCCCTTGCCCAGCTCTTCTCGCACCTCCAGTTCGGTCATGCTGATACGATAGCTGCTACCATTGGAGAAGTCGACTCCGTCAGCGTGCAGCACCACCTTGCCCGTAAAGTTTAGCTTCCCGCTGGGATCGCTGGGTAGGGCAAGAAAGCATGACGGCGAAGCTGGTGAGTTTGACGGATGGCGGGAAGTTGAAGAGTGACAAAAAGAATGGAAACCTAACGAAAGAGTAGGGTCGGGGCGGAGTGGGGGGGGGGGTACAGCAACACTCACACGTAGCGGCTAAAATTGGAGAAAGGGCTTGAGAAGGCTGCCAGGCTGCCAAGATTGAGTGGGCGCGACAGGCGCGCCAAGCGTGCGGATGCCGTGGTGGGCGTGTGCATCGTGTGGCGGAGCAGAGGAGGGGAGCGGGAAGGGCACAAGCCAGGAAGAAAAGGAATGCAGGAGAGCGAGGAGTGGGCAGTGGCGGCCAGGCAGTCCGCGTCGGGTCGGGAGAGCTTCTTGCCGGAGGCGGCGGCGGCGGCGACGGGGTCGGGCGGGCTGGATCCGCTTCACAAGGAGGCTCCGGGTGGCGAAGCTCAGAGACTGACTTGCTTGCTACCCCCTGCTGATCGATCTGGCCGCCGTGGGATTGGTTGGGTGGAGTGGGCGCGGGAGTGAATGTATGAGAATGAGAGACAGACTGAGAGGCGGAGAGAGAGAGAGAGAGTGCGCGTGTGGGTGTGTGTGTGTG
>JADGKE010003390.1:0-10344 GCA_026954515.1 Cladochytrium tenue
CCCACGCGCTGTCGCCGCCCCCATCGCCCTCGGCCACCGCCACCCCGTCCTCTCGACTGACACTGCCGCCAATAGCGTCGGTCGCTTCCGCTACTGCGTCCTGCTCGCGCACAGCGCGCTCGACCGCCGCGTCGACGGCAGCAACGGCGGCTACCACTGCCTCGAGGAACGTCGCCACCTGCCGCCAGCCTGGCGCGCCGTGCTCCAGTAGCGACACGCACAGGCTGTCGAGCCGAGGTGCCTGCCGCGCCACCGCCGCCAGCGACGGGCCGAGGGTGTCCGCCGCCGTCCTCCACGCATCCTCGTCCTGGCTGCCGATCACCCGCCTTCGCGGTTCCAGCCTCGACCGCCGCGTGCGTACCTGAAGCTGCAGCTGCCGTTGCGCGCTGTCCGTCTGCAACCCATCGCCGTCGCCGCCGTCACCGTCGTGGACGACCACCACGGGCACCGGCAGCAATCGGCGCTCGGTCAACTCCGATTCACCAGACGCCTCCAATTCATCCCCATCGACGCGATCCATCGAGGCCTCAGGGCCATCTTCTCGCTCCACCTCATCCAAGCTATCCGAATGTTCGTCCACGAGGTCTTCCTCCGCATCATAGCTGCCGCTCCCGTCGTTGCGGAATCCTGGTCCGCACCCCACGTAAAGCGACTGCAGTGCCGGGAGCATTTCGTTGTAGTTTTTTTCGGAAACTGATTCACCTTTGTGCTGCAGTGAAGGTGGCGCCAGCGCTGCCAGCACCACACCAACTGCCCGGGCACCGATGCCGGTGAGGTACACGTATTCGGCTGTCGAGCGCGCTTGTTGAAGGACCGCGGCGAGCGCTCGGCTACCGTCGGCATCAATCGCTACGGATTCGACCTCGATACGGGACAGCGGTACCGCCGGGCGATCGGGGTGTGCACGCGGCGCCTTAGACGCAGCCGCCAGCACCTCCCAGAGCCCTTGCATCACTCCAGTAGATCCAATATTGCGTACCTGCAGAGTCCGTAGGCGTGGAAAGAGGCTCGCTCGCGTACGCCTCCTTATGGCGTTGCTGTCGCCCTCCGCACCTGATAGTGACACGAGCTCCAATCCAGCTAGCCGCGTCACGAGCCCAGTTCTAAGCGCATACCAGACGTCAGCCCAGCTGTACGAGCGATCACCTTGGTTGGCGCCCCCGTCAACCGCGGGTCCGGGGTCCAAGTGCACGCCCTGGAGATGGAGCGTCTCGAGCGACGCTGCCGCCCCGCTGGCAAGCCAGTCGGCGAGGTCCGCTGCGCGCAGTCGCGTCACCACGGCTGAGTTGATCTCCAGAAGGGTCAGGTGTGCCCCGATGGAGCGCAGAGCCTTGTGAACCATAGCCGCGGCGACATCAGCCCCGCAGTTGACCACAGAGAGGCACCGAAGCTCGCTCGCGCCTTCCAGCACCTCATCCACATTAAACTGAGGCTGCGCCTGCGGTGCGTGCCGCCGGGTGTCCGCCAAACCCTCGATGCGCAGTGCCTCCAGGCCGTCCCGGCGGCCTATGGCCGGCAGCACATCGACGGCGGGGATGGCGTGGGCAGCCAACACCAGCGCGACGGAGACGTCGACGCGCTTGGCGAGGGGTGCAGCGGATAGCAGGGCACGAAGGGCCGATGCAACAGGCGCTGCCGCGGCGCGCTTGCCGAGGACCGACGACGTCACCGATATTGCCGTGACGCGCGCCAGCGCCGGCGCCACCAGCTCGGCCGCCACGCATGTCAGCTGCAGTCGCTTGGCGAGCGCCAGCTCGACCGACGCCGCCTGCAGCCCGGCTGCTAGCAGCGGCAGAACATGCACCAAAGAGGCGGTCCAAGCCGCCACGCTGACGCGTTCCGACACGGCGCCACCCGTCGCACCGCTACTGTCGCTACTTCTGCCGCCACCGGCGGCGTGGCGGTCGGCAGCGAGCCCGTCGTCATCGTCGGCGTCCTCCAAGAACCCGGGCGACGACACACCGAGACGGATGTCGACGGTGCGCGGCAGGGCCGAATAATCTCGCGAGACTGGCGGGCGAGCGGCCACGGCGGCGGCGGCGGCCGGGTGGGCACAAAAGCAGGTGCAGACGGTGGTGGCGGCCACGGTGTTTGGAAGTGAGTGCCGGAAGCGGATGTGGGCGTTAACGAGAATGCGGTCGCGGTAGACTTCGTGGGCCGGGGAGGCGCCGTACTTCAGCGTGCTCCAGAGCAGCGGTATGGCAGCGTCGGCCCACGCACGGTCGACGGCAGCAACGGCAACGAGGTCTCTGCGCGAGACGAGGCCGGCGATGGCGTCCAGCACATCGCGCGGAAGGCGCGGGCGTGGTTGTGCATGTGACATGTTTCTCATCAATATGTATCAAGAGCCCTGTTGTGGCCGAGAGGCGCGTCTAGAGGGCGTGCACTGCGGAGTAAAGTCTGAAGTACTGCAGAGGGAGAAAGAAGAGGAGAACAGCGGGGAAGTGAGAGGTGGTAGTGGTGGCGAGGGGAGTGGAACAATAAGGACGAGCTGTGGATGTTACAAAACGGACAAGGTACCGACCCAGTGAGAGCTGGAGATACAAGGACGGTCGAGTGAGGAAAGATGAAGACCAAGTAAGCTAGTGAGAACAGAGGGTGAGTAGTGTTCGGCGTGTTGTGGATTCCGGTGGAAGGGGGGGAAAGGCAAGGGGAGTGTCATCATAAGCCAGCGTCCTCCAAATTTTGGCGCAATATGATGGTGTTAACCGTGGTCAAGACGACCTTGATCTTCTTGGTATCGGTAGAACACGTAAAGTGGACATAGAACTTTCGGTCAGACACGCGGTTTAGGGCCATGAAGCGGGACGCAAAGTACTCGGACGCCGGCTCGTAACTGTTCTCGCCGGTGTAGCTGGGGAAGTAGTCGCGTACCGCTACGGCGGAGCGCGCCAGCTTGGCTTGGAACAGGTCAATCTTGTTAAGGAACAAGATGACCGAAGTGTTACGAAAGAGCGGGTGGCCACAGACGGATTCGAACAGCGCCAGCGCCTCCACTACTCGATTGGTCATCCCGTCCTCGTGGCAAGTTTGATCGAAGGCGCTGATTGCAGCCACGAAGATGATGGCCGCGACGTCATCGAAGTATGGGAACCACTTCTTCCGCTCGTTACGTTGGCCTCCCAGGTCAAATATGCGGAAGGTCACACCGCCGTCCATTACGAATCGCGTTTCAGTCACCGACGTTGTCATGATCCGTGTTTGCAGTATGTCCATATTGGTGGGGACAAAATCTTCCTGAGATATCCGATCGATACTTTCGAAATAGCTGAACGATATCGAAATAGACCAATAGAGAAAGATATTAACGATTAAGTAGTCTTTAATCGGACGGGAAATGGAGGAAGCCAAGAAGAAGCGACCTAGGGCAATCGACATTGGAGCACGGGGAAAAGTAGTTTTACTCAACTGTGAGGCAGTGTCGGGAATTTGGAATTCATTGGAACGTGACCAGCAGTATCTGATACCCGAATCGGACCACATAATCTTTATGGCATCTACCAACTCTGGGGCGAGGTGTTCATCTTCCCCGTAGAAGGATGGTGAGACTGCGATGATCAGAGAGGCACGAGCAGCCAGAAGCCCCTCCGGCGTCAGGGCAGGAGGAAGCCGGACGTTGCCGGGTGGGCCAGGAAGTGATCTACCATTTTGGAGTGTTTGGAGTGGCAGTACGGGCGGCACACCATTGAAGGTAGAAAACGACGAACGATCAACAGCATTCTTAGAAGGACGGAGGATACTGGGATGCTGAGATGGCGACGAGGCGACAGGTTCAATGCCCGTGGCATTAGGCGAAGTCGGGGACGGCAACGGCGGGGAAATCGGCGCACTAGAGTCAGCACCTCCTAGCACTTGCACCACCAGAGGGGCGGTGGAGCTTGCGGAGCTCGACGCCCGTACCGATGGTATTGGTAGTGAGTCAACAGAAGTCGTTCCAAGCTCAGTGGAGGTTTGCGGGCTAGCCAAAAGTGTTTCAAAGGCGATTCGGGCAGCCTTTGCAGGACGATCCGTGCGAGGTCTGTTCATACCCTCTGTGGACAAGCCCGGCTGTGAACTGGAAGAGGCAATCGAGGAGAACGACACCCTCGGAACGTTTCCCGAAGACAAGGACGCAAACGAGAGGTGGAGAGTCGGGTCAAATCCGTACGGGATTTGCAGGGTATCCATCGCGGTCACCAGAGCTTTTGCTGACTGGACGAGGGTAGATTTGACGGCTGGCCCATACATACTTCGCTCTTCATAAGAGAATCCGACTCCGTTGATGAGTCTAAATTGCTTCAATACTGTGGATTTTCCGGATTCTCCTGGACCTGAAGGCAAATATGAGAATCACGACGGAGTTGCAAAAAAGAACACACAAAATTCGCATCACCAGCAGTACAGGGGATACAAGCGATTGTGGTCGAATCTGGGGTGACCAGATGGGAGAAGGTGCAATAAAGGAGGTGGAGGGTGTTGCGAAGGTGGAAATACCTAGCAACAACAGCTTGATGGTGGCATCTCGCGCTCGACGTTCGGCTCGAATGGCGGCGTCAAGACCACGCGAGCGGCGGGCGGCTGCGGCGGCTTCGGCGCGTGGGGTGGGACCTGATGATGGCGCAAAGACAGGTGGCGGCAAAGACGGTCGTGTGTGTGCGGGCTGCTTCATCGCTGGCGTAGGGGAGTTTGCCGTTGAATTCGAGGCGGGTTGCTGGAGGGCTTCTCGGGCCGACGACGAGGAGGTGGTTGTTGAAGTGCCGGGCGTGCGCCAGACAGTGCCGCTGCCGCCACCACCGCCGCCAGCCAGGCGGTCGCCTTGGGCGGGTGTGGCGACGCAGTTGCCCATCGCGGACAATGATTGGTTGCTTTAAAATCGCTTTGTGGGTTGTGGTGAAATTCGGTACAACCAGATCTCTTGTGGGAACTTATGTTATGATTGTCGGCAGATTTCATAACGCCAGAGGGCGGGTACATAGGCAATGGGAACTGTTGCGTACCGCGAAACAGAAACTACTGGACAAATAACACTAAGAGAAAGCATGAGTGATAAAAAATGGGTCCGCTTAGGATATCATTTGGTAATCAAATGGAAATTGCGATCATCTCAGGTAGCGGCTTGCCAAGACTGTAATCTTATGGTTTCGGTCATGTATTGCTTGGACATAGATTATGAGGGTCGCTCCAGGTGTGCGTTGAGAGAGCAGACAAACTCATAGAAGTGTTGGAATTCACGACCTCCTATCCTGATTGGTGCACCTTCGGCACAGTGGCTGTGGTGCAAAGTCCAATATGTGATTGGTGTGTCAGGAAATCAGGAAATAAGAGAGAGCAATTGGCTCTTGTTCAGGTATATTCACTATGTTCAGGTGGATTACAAATTGTCGTTTTGGTATAAAAGGATGTGCAATTTCTTCAATAGAGTTCAAGTGTGCTAAAACTCTTGCTGCCCCTACTTCTGAAAAAGAAAGTTAGGAGGAGTTCGCATATTTCAACAGATTTGCAGTCAAAATGAGTGAGAAAGCGAACATCATCATCTTCAACAGCAACAACCACACGGAATGGGAGTTGTCAATTACATCCCATCGGAAGGCGAAAGGACTTGGCAAGGTGCTCGCAATGTCAAGGCTGGCCGGAGACACAGCTGAGAAGTGGGACAATGCCAATGATCAGGCTCTAGGCAAGATCAGCAAGTGGATTGCACAAAGTACCATAAGTACCTACAGGGCATCATGACTGCTGCAAAGGTGATGGAGAAGATGAAAGAAATTGCAGAATCAAATGACATTAACCTTCTCGTATGAACGAGGTGTCAATTTGCCAGCATGTGAAAGAGGTGTAGGGGAACTGTCCTTTCTTGATCAGAAACCTGCTCCTTTTCTAGGAAAGTGGGTGCTAGGACTTTTGCCTGGGCTTTTTGGAAAAGGTCATGGGGTGAGGTGTTCAGGTGGTCAAGGAATGTGGGTAAGCCAGGATCAGGTAGAACCACCCAAAGGTGGGTAAGCCATGGACTTTGCCATGGTGTAACCAGGGAGGGGGAGGAGCCAAACAGGCAAGACACACACACACTGAACAGGGAAGGAGTAAGAAAGTATAGTGAGGAGAGAGAAGGGAAATTCAGGATGGTTGGAATGTATTTGAGGGGAAATTTTTGGGACATAGATTGTCAATCATAAAATGGAGGATGATGTATGACATCATTTCATGACACCATCACACCCAGCTTTCATGAGCCAGAACCTGGCACCCAGACCTGCTACCCTGCCCATTCCACCCTCCCTTGCTCACCCAGTCAAAAAACATGACGAAGGGACTGCTCATGCCATTGTCATTCTGCACTTGGCTGGAAAGGGCTGCAAAAAGATTGGCCAACTCCTAAACCTGAGCCAATCCACTGTCCACCATATATGGCAGCAGTGGAGATACAGGGGGTCACAAAATTGGGCCAATGATTTTTGTGATGATGGTTTTTGGAGTGAGTCCGTCCCAAAACACGACACAGGGGTGCTATGTGGGTACTGTGTGCCCCTGCTTCCCTCTCTCTGCCAGTAAAGTCTGAGCTGGGTAGCTCCACCCTGTCAGACAGGGTGCCCCCTGCGCTGTGGCTGGTAGGGTTTGGCCGATACCGTTGGTAATTGCAGTACCGGACCAATACCGGACCGGACCGACCAGTCAGTCCGGTACGGTTCTGCCCAACATACACCGTCCCTAGCAGTTTTGGTACCGAACCCGAGTACGGGTACAAGTATTTACCGAGGCATACCGACAGTATCGTACAGTAGGAAACCTCTACCCTCGGTATGTACACTGGGACCGAGTTTGGCTGAGTACCATGTCGGTATCAGTACCAGTACTGGTATCGGTCTGTGTCAGTACCCTGTTGGTATCAGTATCGGTATCGGTGCCTAGTTGGTATCATTTCTATTAGATCTATGTTGGTATCAGTATTGGTTCTTTGACAGTATCAGTTCTGTAAGGATCTCTGCATTCCTGCCAACACTCTGGTTTCCTCTTTCTACCCTACTTCCACTTTCAGAGCCACCTTTGGGAAGTGTCCATTGAGGAGTTTCAGTCACAAAAAACAGCATCAGAGGAACAGGAAGGTGTGACTGCAGAGAGATAGGGAAGCAAATGGGAATAGAAAAAGACTGAATCAGATCCACTGCCATCTCACAGCAGTACCACCGTACTGCCACTTTACTGCTGTACAGCCATACCACCACCCCATCGTAGAGCCGCAGCACTGCCGCCACACTGCTGCCATGCCACCGCTGTACTGCCGGCTTACTGCCGCCGCAGAACCCCTGCCATACTACTCGTCGTGGTATCACCCCAGCACTGCCACTGTACCACTGCCATATCACCGCCGCATACCGCTGTTGTATCGCCACCGTACAGCCACCGTCCCGCCACCTTCTCACCATGGAATCGCCATGGCACGCCCGCCGCACTGCCGCTGTACCGCCGCTGTACCGCCGCCGTACTGCTGCGGCACCGCCCCTTCCCGACGCACTGCCGCCGCGGAACCCCCACCGGGCACCACCACCATCTCGCTGCAGTACTGCAGCCACCATACTGCCACCATATCGCTGCCGCATACCACCGTCGTATCGCCACCTTACAGCCGCCGTCCCGCTGCCTTCTCATCGCAGTATCACTGCAGCACCGCCGTCGTAGAGCCGCAGCACCGCCGTCGACACTGCCACCGTACCGCCGCTACATCGCCACTGCACCGCTGTCGCATCGCCGCCGGACCTTCTCGCATCGCCGCTGCCATACCACCGCTGTCCCGCTGCCTTCCTTCTCGCCGTTGTAGAGACGCAGCACCGCCGCCGCACTGCCGGCGCAACGCCGCATTGTCGTCATACCGCCACCACACCGCTGCGGGACCGCTGCTGACGTACCGCTGCCTTCTCGCCGCGGTATCGCTGCGGCACCACCGCCGCCATACCGCCGCCATACTGCCACCTTCTCGCCGCGGTATCGCCGCAGCACTGCTGTCGTAGAGCCGTGGCACCGCCGCGGCACCACCGCCGCACTGACGCTGTACCGCCGCAGCACCGCCACCTTCTCGTTGCGGTACCAGTGCCACCGTCCCGCCGCCTTCTCGCCGCCGTCCCGCTGCGGCACCGACTCCGCCTCCTCGCCGCTGTACTGCCGCCGTCGTACCCCCGCCATACTGCCGCTGTACCACCGTCCCGCCGCCTTCTCGCCACGGTATCACGCTGCACTGCTGGCGCACCACCGCCGTATCACCGCAGCACCGCCGTTGTACCGCTACCGTACCACCGCCGCCGCTATACTGCCGCCATACCGCCGCCTTCTTGCTGCCGCACTGCCAGTGCACCCCGCCGCTCTGCCGCCGTTCCGCCGCTATACTGCCGCCGTACCGTCGCCTTCTTGCTGCGGCACTGCCGCCTTCTCACTGTGGTACCGCCGCTGCCATACTGCCACCATTCTGCCGCCTTTACGCCGAGGTATCACCGCTGTACTGCCGTCGTACAGCCGCGGCACCGCCGCCACCATACTGCCGCCGTCCCGCCGCCTTCTCGTCACCGTATCGCCGCGTCACCGTATCGCCGCGGCACCGTCGAGTCGTCGCACTGCCGCAATGTCGGCACACCTCTGCCATATCGCTGCGGCACCGCCGGCGCACCGCTGCCATACTGCCACTGTCCCGCTGGCTTCTTGCCGCAGTATCGCCGCGGTATCGCTGCGGTACTGCCGACACAGCACTGCCGCTGAACCGCCACAGCCGCAGCCGCACTGCTGCCGGACTGCCGTTGTGGTACCGCCACTGCCGCCGCTGTACCGCCGCCACACCGCCGTTGATGGACCAACGCCGACGGACCGCCACCGCCACGCCGCCGTCACCAGACCGCCGGCGCTGTACCGCTGCCGACCGCCGCCGCGGCACGCCGTACCGCCGCCAGACCGGACTGCCGTTGCAGTACAGCTGTACCACTGTCACACTGTCATTAATGGATCGTCGTCGACACACCGCCGTCGCCAGACCACCGGCGCTGTACCACCACCGTTTTGCGGCCGTACCGCCGCCACACCACCATCAACGGACCGCTGCCGACACACTGCCGTCGCCAGACCGCCGGCGCTGTACTGCTGCTGTACCGCTGTCGCGGTACCGCTGCTGCCGCCACTGTCAACGGACTGCCGCCGACACACCGCCAGCGTTGTACCGCCGCCGTATCGCCATCGACGGACCACTTCAGCCGCACTGCTGTCACCATCAACGGACCACCGCCGACGCACCACCGCCGACGGTGTGGTGGCGGTACGGCGGCGGTACAACCGCCGCACAGTGGCCATCAGGATCCGCCCTCGCTCCCACGATGGGCAGCACTTTCCCTCCTGCTGGCAGCCCAGCTGCTGCTGGGGGGGAGTAACGTTACCTTGAAGTTGTGACTTCAAAGTTCGCTGGGCTCCATCGATGATGGAGCAGGAGGAGGTCAGTATTTATAGAAAATCGATGTTGACATGGATGGGTATCCACTTTCTATAAATACCGACCACCGCCCACTCCATCATCGATGGAGCCCAGTGAACTTTGAAGTCACAACTTCAAGGTAACGTTACTCCCCCAGCAGCAGCCGGGCTGTCAGTAGGATGGGAAATGCTGTCGGTCATGGGAGCAAGGGCGATTCCGCAGTGGCAGTACAGCGGTGAGGAGGCGGCGGTGTGTCGGCAGTGCCGCGGTGGTACGACGGCAGGACGATGATGGTATCACAGAGGTATGGCAGCGATTCCGCGGCGGCAGTACAGCGGCGGTACAGCGGCGATACGGCGGCGGTACGACAGCGGCGATACGGCGGCAGTACGACAGCGGTGCTGCAGCGATACGGCGGTGATATGGCGGCGGTACAGCGCCGGTACGGCGGCGGTATGACGGCAGTGCTGCAGCGATACAGCGGCGATACGGCGGCGAGAATTCGGCGATACGATGGTGGTGCCGTGGCAGTGCAGCAGCAATACGTCGGTGGGACAATGATGGTAGCGATACGGCGACGGTACGGTGGCGATTCCGCGGCGGCAGTAAAGCGGCGGTACTGCGGCGATATGGCGGCGGGACGATGATGGTATTGCGGTGGTACAGCGGCGATTCAGCGGCGACAGTACAGCGGCGAGGTGGCGGCGGTGCGGCGGCGAGAAGGCGGCAGTACGGTACGCGGGGGTGCAGCAGCGGCAGTCCGATGGCAGAACGGCGGCCGTACAGCAGCGGTACGGCGGTGGTGTGGCGGCGGTATTGCGGTGGTACCACCACGGTCCGGCTGCAGCGGTGCGGCAGCAGGACGATAATGGTACCAGAGCAGGATGGCAGTTCCGCTACCGGAAAACGGTGCGGCGGTACTG
>JADGKE010003391.1:0-10326 GCA_026954515.1 Cladochytrium tenue
ACACCATCCCCTTTTCTCTTCCTCCTCCGCCACCCTGGCTTCGATCGCAGCTGGCCGAAAAAGACGCACTTGTGGCAAGTCTTCAAGAAGCATTGGCAAGACTGAAGTCGAGAACACCAGCAGCGTCGCTCCCAGTTTCCCGAACAGCTTCCCGAGAAGTGCATCCTGTCCTCGACAGCGTGGATCTGATCAAGCCGACGACAGAGGATGAGGATGAGAAAATTATTCTGGTCGAGGGATTGGAGTCCCAGCTTCGAGGCTCTCGCGACTACGACCTGGAGCTTTTGCAGCTGCGCAAGACGCTCTCGATCCACCACGACCGTCACGCCGACGACGACAACGATCACGAGGACAATGAGTTTGTCGATGGGCTACTACAGCTGAAGAATAAGGTCGAGTCCCGGCTAGACGCGCTCACCAAGGACATCATGGACCTGACGGAAAAGGTACAGGCGAAGGAGCGAGAGTGGCTGGCCATATCAGTTACCGTCAACGACGACACCCACGGATTGAACGAAGCCGCATGGGCCAGCTGGCCCACCAACAATAACGACTACTCCGAGGAGGAGAACCCGGCCGGATACAAGTTTGATTTTTTCATCTCGTACCGCGTCCAGTACGAGTCTGCTTTAGCAAGAGAGCTTCGGATTCAAATGTTGCTTAGAAATAAACGTGCTTATCTGGACCAAGAGGAGCTGGCTGACGGTGAAGTAAGTTGACCTCATGTTGCCGCTAGGGCACGATACTCATCGCTGCATGTCATAGGACTGGCGCAACGGATTCGTCGCCGGTCTCAAGTACTCCCGCATCGTGGTACCCCTCGTGTCCAAGGGTTGCCTCGACCGCATGAAATCTTCCAACCTCTCGATGGACAACGTCCTGTTGGAATGGGAGACTGCCATCGCAGCAATGGAAAAAGGGTTCTGCCTAGTGGTCCCCGTCTTTATAGGCGTGGGCGAATACGATTTCTCCCAGCTTCCCATACATCGGCCTTCACGACGCCATTTGCTCCCGGACGAACTCGCGTGCCGTCAGAGTGCGTTCACGACGCTTTCAAAGCTGAAGAGGTTGGATCATTTGGTTCTGCCCGACAAGGAAGATGGATGGCCCAGCAGTTTGATCGACGCCCTCGTCCAAAGTCTTGACGTTTTCTCCAAAATTTATGAGAAAACTGCGATCCAGCGAGCAAAGTACTATCTTTCTATCCACCACAGGCGGCTCTTGGTAGAAGAGGAAGATATTGAGGATGACGGCGAGGACGACGCAGACGTAGTTGAAACAATATGGAGAGCCAAACGGGTCAAACTGACGAAGCTTGTCTTATCATCAGACCGTTCTTACAAGCGAATTGGATCCATCCTCGAACACAATCCAAACTGGGTTGACCTGACAGTAGAAGGTGGGTTGGTTGTTTAACTGAACTAGATTCTAATTTTTTTGAAGATCAACATGACGAGATTTGGTCGTTTCTATCAACGAAACTACGAGCCAAAACGGTGGAAATCCTGACGCTTCACTGTATTTGCAACATCGAACTGTCGCCGAAATTTTAAGCTTCATTTTAGGGGGCGAAGAATGGAAGTCCGGTTTTCGGAAGATACAGTCTTTTTTTAGCGATTCCGGTTCAGTCTTGAACGAATTTCATCTGAAAGGTTAAGAGTACTTCATTTTCTATTGGCACTAATAGCTGGAATTTATTTTTTAGATTGGACGGGAAAGTCCAATATTCTCATGATGCTCGAATGCCTGAAACAGTGCCGTGCTTTACGAAAACTCAGTCTTGAACGTAGGGGGGCGCAGAGGTCCACCTCTGAATGAAATTAACTTACAGCGCACAGCAACTTCCAAGTACGCTGCAATAGGTCCAGCAGCTATAAAGAAACTCGGTGAACTATCTCAAATTGAGAGCTTGTCGTTCATTCGTAAGGCTTGCTTTTCCCGACCAATTTGTAAATCATTAATAAAAGGATTCAAATTCGATCCGGCTGTGCTTGCTGATTTGGCATCGATGTTAAAGAGGACGAAACTCAAAGAATTACAATTTTCCTGTATGGGACGTTGTCTATTTTGCGTAATTAACCCTCGCCAGTCTGCAATTTTGCAGGCTACGAGCTTCCTCCAAAACTACTGAGGCTGTGCAAAACCTTGACTTCGTTCACTATTACAGGTTGGAAGCGCATCGCAGTTTTCTGTCGTATAATTGTTTATTTTCTTCAGGGGAGAGGGATTCAGAATACGATCCAAGATATAATCATGACGAAAATAAGTCTGGGATTTCAAGTAGGAGGCAACCATCTCAGCCCCAACTCACAATTTCGTCGCAGGGTGCAATCTGGGTGTTTTTGAAACAGTTTCGGTCTTGGATGCCATAATTAGTTCGCGAGTTTCGCTTTCCTCTCTTAACATAAGCGGCAACAACATTATCTATGAAGATGGCGAACGCGCGAAGAACACCGATGACGAAGAGGATGACGACAGAGCGTTAGCCACAAAGTGCCTCTTTCGTTGTTCTAAATCTTCCAAAGACCGATCACAGATGAGGAGCAGGTGTCTATATCGCTGCAGGCTGTAAATTCTTTGGCACGAATCATAATGAGCATAAGTTCGCTGTCAGAATTGAACTTGGCTTGTAAGGTCGATTCTCTATCGTCATTCACTAATTATCCAAGCGACGAGATTGGGCCTTTCCCACGGAGATGAGTTTGTGAATGCCTTGGGCTATAACAAAACTCTTCGTGTTTTGATAATGACTGGTAGGAACCACCCACAAGGCAAATTTAACTATTTGTTAGACCATTTTTTCAAGTCCGAGTCCTGCTCTAAACTGCTGACGAAGCTCGCTGGCCATCCGACACTGAAGACGGTCGACATGAGCAGTGAAGTTCCTATATAAACTCACCACAATGTTTATTTTAGTTTAGGTCGTGCGTGTGAGATTCCAAAGGGATCCTTGCGCGAATTTTTGAGAACAAACACATCAATCACTTCACTAAACTTGTCGTACACTACTTTGGATGTAAACGAGCTCAGTGGACTGAGGGAGTCGAAAATATTGGAGTCATTACATTTAAATGGTTAAATCAGATGAATACCCGACTGTCTAACGGATTATCAAGGCTGTAAAATAGATGAACGAAAAATGGTTATAGTCAGTATTTCACTTGCGACAGCTTCGTCTTTGGTGAAAATATCATTAGAAGGTAACATATTACACCTTACAAGGATCACCTGAGACGTATTTTTTAGATAATGACTTTTCTCGGAATGAATTAAAGAGCGCGGCGAGCGACACAGCAGAAGCTAACTCTGGCAAAATAAGGGTGGCCCAAGATTTGACGAGAGAAATGTCGTCCATTGATGACCTCGGAAAGAGGTTTACTCGCAGAATGACTAGAGCAACCACTTGGAGGAGGAACGAAGTGGATGATTTCAGTGGGCTTCGGGCCCTTATTAAAGCGTACGAAGTGAATAAAAGGCTCAAGGGCATTGCCGTCAATGATTTATATTCAAAGTTTTACGCAAATCGTAAGCATAAAAACGTGTTAATACATATCTGAAATATATGCAGCTTTTAGACCGGATCTTGCGAAGGAGTTCTACGGCTACAGCTTAAAGCAGTCATCTCCAAACGCCGATACATCCATTGTTGCAGCTCAAGAGAAAGGTATGCCTGAGATTTGATTATATATTCATCTTTCTCCAAAGATCGTGTTGATAAGAATAACGAGCCAACCAAGAGCAGTGAACCAGTCACCACTCATGAGGCCAACGGTTTAGCATCTATTTCTGGTTTCGCTAAAGGTGATGAACGACTCTCTCAAGCCTGACTGACAGATTGTAGGCGACTCAAGCGATACCCAGAGTATAAAATTTGGAGAGCCTTTGGAGCCGCCCAACGAAAGTGTGCAATCATCAGAAGCCGGACTTGGTACGAAATCGGGGCCGACCAAGTTGATGGAGCTTTCCACTATGAAATCAGTGGTTCTTCACTCCGCAGCGAGTCTGGCAGAGAAAAAAATCGAGCACGCGGAAGCCAAGGAAATCTTGGAAGCCGTCGAGTACATTCAAGAGAGCGAAAAAAACTTCAAGACACAGCCCTTCACATTGGACGTCAGTTGGGGTAAAGAGTATAATATTGGGGATAATTTCGGTGTCTATATACTTGGGAGGCTTTCGAAGTCTGATCAATTACCGGCTGAAGAAGTTGCCGTTATACGGGAATTGAGTCTTCGCTTGCAAACCATGTCGAAACAGAGCGCTGACAATGATATTTCTGAAAGAAACAAAAGTGGCAATCAAGAAGCTTCTAAAGCCGAATCTAAGATAAAGACATCCGTTTTTTCTTCTTACCCAGAAGTTAAACTTGTAAATGTAAGTTCTTGTTCTGCAATGATGATACTGATTATTTTCTTAGAATGCAGCTGAAATAGACGTCAACACTTGCTTGTTTGTTTGCATTATATCCGAAAAAATTCTCGACGGCATAGACCGAGATTATGACACATTATGGAGCACCTTGAACTTTTGGGAGCTTTTGATGGAACACGCTGAAAAGTTGTACGCTGCATTTCTTCCTAGTAAGCCGCGCTGCAAATTTATATCAAAATGCTCATTTGGAAAATAAGTCTACATGTCCCTAAATGGCAAGAGCGACTACCTTTTTGGAGTCATTCAGAATCGGCTCAAAACGGCTCTGTACCTTCTGCAGAGCCGACGAGAAAAAGAGGCCACAGATTCCCACCCGGCCGAGAAAGTGACGCGCGGCTTGCGAATTATATCCAGGTTGTTACAATTCCAGGCCCCCGTCATCTCGGACTTAAGACAATGCAAAACTGTGTCGCAGCAGATTAGTCGCGTCCTTGGTGACTTTAAGCTACGTTGTGAGAACTTGAAGAGTTCAGCGATCCAGATAGCCACTCGAATCAAAGATATCCTGGACGAAGACTTTTTCGTAGATGGGCATACGTTCAAATTGGCCCGGGGCCTGGAGACTGACGACGAATGCGAGGACGTGTCGGAATTCATGTCCGTGAACTCTTGGAGGACGGTAGAAATAAACCTCCAAGGACACTCAGTCAGGCAACAAGGGAAATCATTTGGTCCACATGATGAGCTCCAAGGAGCAAAACTCATTGTTGAGGCCCTTAAGAAAGTAACTTCGCTTGAGGATTTGGTATTCACATGTATGAGTAGCTATGGCGTTGTTTTTTTTTTTAACTGACACTTCATAAAATAGACAATCACGCCTTCCGTATATATGAGCGAAATCAAGATGTGATTTTGACTGGCATTGCAAACATAATCACAGCTGGACACCTGGAGTCCCTTTCACTTGAGGGTAACTATTTTTCCTTTTTTTTCCATTTTCTTACTCTTCGCGTAAAGGACCATTCGTGACAACAAAAAATCGATTGAGCATTTTACCTATTGCTGAGGCACTAGAAGATAATGATGACCTAAAATTCCTTAAGCTAACTGGCGTTGACGGTAATATTTTTAAAACCTCGTTTTTTTTATAACTCATATGACTTCAAGAAAACCTCTTAACAGATGACGACCTTGAGCTGTTGGGACGTACTCTCGCAAAAAACAAAAATTTGGAATCCTTGATTTTAACTTGTAAGGTGACAAAGAGCCAGCTGTGTTTCTCAATTTACGTCCGCTAGGTCATAATTTTGGAAAAGCGGGCGTGGAGGGGTTTGCTGTGGCAGCCAAGTCAAACTCGACACTGAAAATATTGACTCTTTCAGGTGATCATTCCATATGGCACTTTTTTTGGGGGAATAACGCAATGTTATAGACTCGTGTATTGACGACGAATGCATGCCTAAGTTATCAGAATATGTGGCAGAACATCAGAACATAGTCTCGCTTGACCTTTCCCTGAATCTGATATCACCAATCGGCCTGAAATCTCTTCAAACCACGTTAGGGCAGTGTGGGTCACCCTTAACCTCGCTGAACTTGTCAGGTAGGCATTAAAGATTGTACGTCGGACCTTAACCACATTCAGGGAATGAAATGCTTGATGACACCTGTGGTGACATAGTTGGAGACATTTTGCGCCAGTGTCGCTCGTTAAAGGCTTTCTTATTTTCCGCAAGTACGTTGGGCACTGTGTAAATACCTTTCAAAGTTACTTATACGCCTTTCTTATTAAAAGATAATTGCAGTTGTTTGCTTTCTGAAGGGTTGGTTCCTGTATCTGCCGCTCTAGATGGATTGGATTTACATACATTGAGTTTGGAATGTAAGATGTATTTTTGCAGGTCAATGTGTGTTTAATGCAGGACATTTTAGATCAAACGTGCAATGAAAGCAGCGCAGTTACGGTGATAAATAACCTGTGCAAAGCATTTGAGCAGATGCCTCTGACTCATTTGTACTTGACCGGTACGGTGTTTCTGGTCGCAGTAGCTCATTTTTGATTCGGTCTTAGAGTTTATGAGTGGGCTGAAGTCGGAATGTGCAAAGCCAATTTTTCCAGTGCTTGAAAAAAAGGGCTCCCTCAAAGTTTTAGAACTGCGGGGCTCTGTTTTTGCAAAGAGAAAGCACTTTCCTTCGCTGGTCAATATTATTTCCAAATTGGCCGCGCTGAATACTGTCACTTTATCAACCTACAATACGGAGCTCAGCAAGGCACTCGTCGTGGCAATCGAATCCAATAAAACTTTAGTGAACTTACAATGTAAGATCTGATGTCGACCGAAACAAAAATTCATATACATTAATAACAGGCGCTCTCGAGGATCAAGGAAAAGGCGCAAAGCTATTAAATGTATCTTGTGAAGGGTTTTCTTGGGATGCCGAACCTATCGGCGATGTCCCTCAGTACGATTCAGAGGACGACGATTTTGAACTAGATTACAAATCGTCAAATAGAATGAGCACAATCCTTTTGAAACAGCCGCCTCACGAGCAAGACCAAGAAGTAGAAAATAACGAGCCTGAAGATTCACATTTTGACAACCCATATCTCGAACGAATTTGGAAGGCAGTCACCAGGAATTCTGTACTTCAATCGACCACACCACGAAATTTACACTGGAAGAAAGCCATCCGGCTGAATAGCTTGGAGCTTTGCAAGCATCTACTGTCTCTCCGTGGATCTACAGACTTTCTACATTTTTATATAACTCAATTAGTTCGCGAATTCGCACAAGCCGGAAAGCTTAGCCTGCTAGATGAAGTCAGACCCCTCATGAAAGTGCGACTTGAAGATGCTTTAACCCCGGACGGAATAAATGTCCTGCTACAAGAAGCGATCAACACATCGAACATTCCGAGCATTGAATACTTCATAAAGCTCGGCGGAAGCGAGACCGTGATCCCGGGAAGCAATACTTCCGTCTTCTATTATGCAGCGGCAGGGAAAGATCTAGATCCTCATCTATGGGAGAAAGTTTTGGATCTCGGTTGCAATCCTTTGATTCCACTCAGTGCCGGTGCCGACCCCGCTCTTCTGGCACACGAAGGATACGTGGTCCACCACCGGTTGGCGAGGCTCGGCCTTGCGGATCGATTGGTCGCGGTCCTGGGCAGAGTTCCCTCTGGCAAAGACGTCCGCGACGCTCGCGGCCGAACCCCGCTCCACGAGGCTGCGGAGGGGCCGGCCAGCGAAGCGGCCTACGCGAACCGCCAGGCGCGCATGCACAAGGCGAACGTGCAGCCGTACCTCAAGACCGTGCAGGCACTGGTCGCGGCCGGCGCGGACGTCAACGGCACCGACAACCGCGGCAAGACCCCACTCGACGTCGCCATGGGGGGGAGGCAGGATGAGATTGCGGACGAGATCCGGCGGCTCGGCGGCCGCGCGGGTGTACCTAACTTGGCGGCAACTGCATGAATGTGGCCCCTGTTGATTTTGTGTTATTTTGAAAATGCACGCCTCCACTTTGACAGCTCCTCCTCATTTCCTCGCTTCGCCCGCTTTTATTCATCCTTATAGTCTTCTTAATTTACCATTTTCGCCGTTTCTTTTCTTCTCGTCATTTTTTTGGGTATCTTTGTGGTCTGCTAAATTCGTTATACTCCTCCTTCCACTCCGATCCCGCAGCCCCCTCCCTCCTATCATCTATGGTCTGCCCCCCACAGAGCTTTTGGAATATCTTTCTGTGGTACCCTACCAGAAATGTATGAATGATAATAAGTGCAACTCAGTGAAACCTATTGAGACCTACTTGGAACAAGCAACTAGTGTGTTAATCGTAGTCGGGGGAGAAAGCTGATGGCCTCATTTGGGTATCTTTTTGGTCCCTTTGATGAGGAAGATGTGCCCAGAAGATATAGAAAGGCGGTGGTGGTGGCTTCGGCTTAGGCGCCGGCTTCGGGTTGAGACTTTCGGCGCGGTTCTTCAACAGCAAGTACGCCAGGCTCATCAGTGCGAAGACGGCCACCGCGGTTGCCATGAAGTCTAACGTGCCAAGCTGGCTTAAAATTGTTCGGAAATGGGAAGTGGTGGTAATAATAACAAGGAATAGCACACCAGCAAAGACACAATCTGTATTGATTATATGGAAGGCAAAAACGGTAATGTGTTCTGTGGTGATATACTATATATAGGCGGAGGGTGTTCTGGTGCTGCGTCTTTTAGAGCAAGACAGGTAGCACAGGGAGCATGCGGTGGTAGGGAATGGCGGCCAATGCAAATATCCTGATGGCCACGTTAACGACCCAGGTCAACCCTGTTTGCGAGCCTTCTTAGTTTCCCTCTTCACCGGAGTTGCATCTTTTGCATTTGTGATGGCCTCACGAATAGCATCCTGATGCGCCTTGGAAAGATTGCCGAAACCAACCAACTGGCTTGTCGCCTCGATGGGTCTCCAGCCCGGACTGCACTGCATGAACGGGTTTGGAGATGTAGCCTAGGCAATCAAAACCCGTCAGTATGTGATGCCGGCGATAGTGTGGGAGTAATCGCCCACGGTCGCACTCAATCACGGCGAACGGCGAGGCCAAAGTTGGCCACAGGTGCAGCAACAGGTGCAGGAAACAAATGCAAAACCGCCACCGACTTTTTTCGACGACCACCCTCCACAACCAAACTGACCTGCGCCTCAAGCAAGCAGTCGACATGCCACCTCCCGCACGCGTCCCTGACACCGGTCCTCTTCTCGGAACAGCAGTTGCGGCCACATACGACGTGCCTGAAGCGCAGGGTGCCGGCGGCGATGGGGCGGCGGCAGCCCTTACAGAGGCTGCGGGAGGAGGAACTGGGCTCTACGCCGAAGAAGACGCCGCGAACAGCGCGCGCGGCGGCGAGATCGCGGCGCGCGGCGGCGGGAAGAGAGTGGTAGTTGTTCAGGGAGGCGGTGAAGTCGTCTGGGTGGGCATCGGCGTCGACAGCGAGGGTAGTTGCGGTGGTTTCAGTGGCGCCATCGGGGCAAGGGCTTCCGTCGTCACCACCAACGTCCCGAGTCGGCTTCTTCCTCTTGGGCATCGCAGAACTTTGCCAAACAAGGGTTGTCTGGCTTCAACTTCCACGTGACTTTGGTGACGTTTCGGACGCAGCCGAGATAATTATTCTACAGTGGAAGGAATGAAGGAATATAATAGAATAATGTCAAAGGGTCATTTTGCAACTATTACACCTTGCTTACGATCCATTGATCTCTCGATGATCCGATCTTGGATAAAAATAATTCAAAACATAATAAATAACTACCCTGCGTTTGAGAATCAGATCATGCAGCGGAACTGTCATCATCCGGGCCACGGCATTCTCGGCTGTATTTCAGGACCAATTTGAGTGAGCAGTGCAGGGACCCTGTGACTGGCAGGCCGGTGATCGTGGGTGAAGCCGCAGGATAAGACGTTCACGGTTAATGCGTGCGACACGCTGAACTTCCGGACGGGCGGTACTTCGGTCGACCAAGCACCACGTGGACCAGCTGGTCACGATGATGGCGGTGTTTGGTTTCGCCAAACAGCAGTGGCAGAAGCGGAAGGGGCGTAAGACCATTTTGCTGAAATGTTGAGGTATTCAATTTGCACTCTCCTCCAAAATCACGATTTGTGGTGGCAATTTTGAGGCGCAGCACACGTGCCAATCGGTTTCATTCAACAAACCATCCAACCATCCACCCTCCTCGCCACCGGCCGAAGACGAGGACCAGCTAGACTTACCGACGCCTTTCCCAAACCAACAATCTAGACACTACTACTATACACACCTAACTTTCCCCGCTAGAGTAGACCTACGAACCCGCCCTTACCTTCCCCTCCCTCCTTGCTTCCACTTTACCACCCGCCGTCGTACCAAGTACACCTCAAACTCCTGCTCATAGCACAAGGGCACCCTATGCGTCACTTCTCCCTCCCTTTCTC
>JADGKE010003392.1:0-10317 GCA_026954515.1 Cladochytrium tenue
GGAAAACGACCTCGTCGACGTCCATCCGCTCCACGCTCTTGTCTGCCTTGAAAGTGAGCGCACAACTATTCGCCCCCCATGTTAGCGAGCTGGCTTTTCGCAACCGTGACGAACCGTTGGAAAGAATCGCGATCCGCATCATGGTCAACAAAGGCCACCTTCATAGCTGGGGTGAGAAAGGTGGGCGTTAGCAGTTCCCTATGCACTCGCGCAACAGCTACCTCGAACAAAACTAGTGCTACCATTCTCCACGCGACTTGTGAGATCGTCTCCACAGATATAGTAATCCCAATTGTGAACCCACAGCTGGAAAAAGCTTTTCAGTAGGCGCGAAGAGGGGGGGGGTCATATGAGCCAATCTACCAGCAAGGACGGTTGTTTTGATCCGTTCGTATGAACAGAAAACTTGTAGCTAGCATTCGCTCGAATGGCCTCCATGACTTCTTCAGCAAAGAAGTCGATGGTTGACCAACGCAACCAACTAGAACAATTAAGATACTTAGCGAATCGAGGATCCTAACCGGCTGCGCAGTTGCACATCCAAGGCATGCTTGTACAGCTTCACTGCAAAGACATCTCCTTATAATTGTTGGTCATCTTTGACAAAGTACCCCAAATATACCTTGTTGATCTTGGTCGGGATCCAAATATACGTCTCCCAGTCGTCCGTTGCAATCTTTGCAATAGATGGGGACCCATTCGTAGTTCCCTGCGGCCTGAAAATTAAAGTGCTTCAGAACATGACTGGATGTGTGCAATTCTGTAGTCCGCAAGACTCAAGCTAAGGTCAAAGTGGAGTGTCTTGAATTGCATACGGCGTCAGCGATGTGCTACGCCATAATCTCGGAAGGCAGTATCGGAGAGTTCGGCGTAACTTTGCGCGCGATTCTCCTTCGTGAACCTTCCTTTGGGACAAAAGGGGAATCGCCTACCTTCCCGTTTGGTGTTTCTCGAGTTTCGTCGGTAGTTGAAGGAGTTCGCCTGATTGAAATTGCTTCCCATTTGATAGCTTCCGGATGGAGTGTGATGTAGCCCCGTGCAACTAACATTTCAGAAGAAACTTTCGAGGGTATCACAGTTCCTCGATGACCGCGTTGAAATCGGGAGTAGTCTTCTTTGTGGCAGGTCCAACTGTCGATCAGCTCATGCCAGTGCTCGGACGGCAGATCCAGGACGCGTTCGAATCGCCTGTGGCTGGTGGTTCCGCAATCCTGTGCGTCAGCCAGAACCGACGAGCCACAGCCTCTGCAGCAAATCCGCGACGTTTCGCAAAGTTCCGCCGCGCTTGACCCTTCCTTGCTCCATCCCCCGTCACTCTCGCCAGCCACCGGCTTCCAAGGGCTCCGAAAGAAAGGCGAGCTTGGCGCGACTGGCGCGGTTGCTTCGAAGACGGAAGGCGAGGGACGGGAGCGCTTGGCAGCCGCTGAGTCGATCCGGGTGGGAAGCCGCACCCGCACAGCAGGGGCGGGCGTTTCTCTCAACGGCGGCAGATACACGCTCGTGTCGCTCAGCTCCAGCCGGTCCAAATCGTAAACACGCGCCGAGTTTGGGGAGACCGACAGCCGTACGACGCATGAGGCCAGGTTGGGCAGCAGCTCGGAGAACAGGCGTACCTCTCTGGAGGAGGAAAGCGAGGGCACGCAGCGTGAATTAGTGCGGCGGCGTCCGTGGTCAGAAAGTTGGCCGCTCGTGGCAATGCCTGCAGCGGTGGTGGGTGAGGGCTGGATATCACAGCCCATCATCGGCTTCGCCTTCGCCGCGCCACGATCAGCCAAAACCAGAGCGACAAGGCGAAGGAGGAGAACAAAGTCGGCTTTGAAACAGTGGCATGGGTGTCGCTGGCGGCGCCGCCGCCGACAAAGGCCGCGCTGCTGGCGTCTGCGATGGCGACGGCCAGGCACGCATGCAGCGCTTCGCGGCAGAGATGGGTGTGGAGCTCGACCTCGCCCGCCGTGAGGTGGGTGGGCGGCCCACGAGGGCGTGGGCAGCCGATGCGCGCGCTGGCGACGCCAAGGCCGAGGCCATCTACGGGGCCATGCTAATGTGCGGTTTCTTGGGCGTTGCCGCAGATCCAAAGGAGGGATTGCAGTGGCTCCTCTCAGCTTCCGGTGCTGCCGTGGGAGCCGAGCCTGACACCGCTGTTGATGTTACAACCTCAGAGGGGCCAAATTCGGATCGCGTCGATAGTGCATACCCGGTTGGAGACGGAGCGACACGGGCGATGTTAACCAGGTCTCAAATGGCTGGCCTGGCACGATTCCTCGGAGAAACGTATCTGAAGGGAATCGGGTGCTCGCCGGATTTCAACACGTCATTCAAGCACTACAGCCGATCAGCACTCCTCGGTCACATTGATGGATATACGGGGCTTGCGCGAATGTACGAGAGAGGTGACGGCATAGTCAAAGACGAAGCCGCGGCCTTCTCTCTCTACAGCAAAGCGGCTGACAGTGGAAGTATTCTGGGAATGTACAAGGCCGGCCTTGCACACGAAAAGGGGAAAGGCAAGCTTGAAGTGATTGGGCCATCATTCTCACAACTCTCCAAGGAACCCCTGTCAACTTCGCTCGGGCAAAGATTCAGTACCGACGCGCGGCCGCTCTTGGCTGTTTTCCGGCTATAGTTAGATTAGCCGTCTTGGGCCTTGATCCAGCATACGAAGATTTTGCGACATTAAAGGAGGCTGCAGAGACTGTCCAAACCGGCAGATGCTACCACGACCTTGCTGTCGCCTATTCTTCTACACGACACGGCGCAACTCCCGACCCCAGACAGATTCGAAAGTGGTACCGACGTGCTGCAAAGGCTGGCCATCGCAGGTCCCAATGGCAACTTGGCAAGTGCTACGACGACATTGGCTCCAGCGCGCTGGGGTATGAGAAGGAGCTCGTCAAAGCCTTCTATTGGTACCATGCGGCGGCCCTCCAGGGATACCTTCCGGCTCAATGGGCTGTCAGTAACATGTACCGCACGGGACGGGGAGTAGAGAAGGATTTAGAAATGGCTGAGCTGTGGCAGCAGGCAGCAAACCGGTCAGGTGTCGAGCGAGCGCCATCTGATCAGGCCAACGTCGGAGTACCCTTCATAAACAGCTTCGACGAGGCGATTTTGCCTTACTGGAACTCCACGGACATTGACACGCCCTTTAATGTAGTCACTCCAGTGAACGCGTCCTTGGAGGCGAATATTCTCGGATCCTCAATTTCGAGCACAGTCGAAGACGAGCAGATGAGAACACAAGGTCTTCATTTTCGCCGAACGGCACCTCCAACTCGTGGCGTCGATATAACCGGGTTTCCTTCGACTTTCTTCGCATCACTAAATCGGCCGCCCTCGCAACCTGCACGTCCAAGCAAGTACTACCTAAATTACGACGACCTGAAATCTGAATGCGAAGGATACTTCGACCTCGAGTCCCTCCTTCAAACAATGAAGTTCAGCCACTTCTCTTCGGCTGGGCGTCAAAGCTCGACTCCCAAACACGGAGCTCCATTTCTCCAGGACCACTCGCACACTGTTCCTCAGCTGGAGCGACTGGAGTCGCTGCGGAGCAACCACGTTGTAGCTGTCCCAAAACTGATCAACCTGAAGCAGCAGTTGCTACAGGCGGAGGACCATTCCAGAAAGGGGGAACACGCTTTGGCGGTATCGAGACTGTCCTCGGCATTACGAGACAAAGGTCTCCTCAATGCTGGAGGCGGGAATGCGGGCGGCCTTCTGGATTTGCAGACTTGCTATAACTGGCGCCTCCTAACGGCCATAAGCGTGCAAACTGTATTTGCCTCGGACCCAACAAATCCCGACGCACTTTTTGTTGATGCTTTTATCAACTCGGTCGTTCGGCCCGCTGAGCTTGCAATTGTATATCTGGATCGAGCCCTCGAGAGCCGGTCAAAACTATGCGAATGGGCCAGGAATTACGGCCCCGGTTCGTACGACTCGCATTCATTTGAGGAGGACCCTGTGGGGTACTTGATGAGGGCTGGCTACAAGGCGCGCCTAGGGTTGTGGGACCGAGCTCTCATGGATTACGAACGGGCCGTTCGATTGAACGATGTGCTTCCGGAAGTCAGCCGTGTGCCGGAAGTGCATTACCACCGCGGTGTCTGCTACAGCAACCTTCCTGGTTCCGAGTCCATCAAACGCGGCCTCGCTGATGTTCTCAAGTATCTGACTCTCGTTCCAGATGATGACAAGGTGCGTCGCATGTCGCACCGTTCGACGGCCTTTTCGTAATTATTTTCTTGAAGAGCGCGGCAGATGCTCTGTATACCATCGCAGGATTTCATTTGCATCATCAGAACCTCCGGTCGTCAGTCGATTACTACTTTTTTGGCCTCAAGGCTGAAACACTGCGTCTCCCGTTTGCACCTCCTGGTATGTTGGTGGTTACTTTGTTATGGGTGGCAAATTCACGCTTGTGAACGCAAATTTTCTGCCCGCTTTGTGACGGCTCTATTAGTTGTCAACTCTGCTGTAAAAGCCCGACTGTCCCTGCTAGTCAAGAGCAGCATACCGAAAACGAAGGCATGGAGCAGCATCGAAAGTGAGGTTCTTCGTGTGATAGACGGTGGGGAGGTGCAGACGATCGCAGGGACCTGTGTCGCTTGTTTCGCGAGTGGACGGACCAAGATCTGTTCCGGCTGCCGCGAGGCTCGGTACTGCAGTACCAACTGTCAGGTGGGGAAACCCCTCTTTTTGCAAACCGGATTAAATCCGACTTACCTCACTTATCAATCTTAATTTGGGGCCTTCAAGATTGCTCACTGGCTTCGTGGACATATGGTGGAGTGCCAGAAACTATAGAATTTATTATTTTCCTCGCATAACTCGCTACTCATGATGACGACAATGAACATAGTGGTAGAGACGTTAGTGTGAAGGGTTGGAAGCTTTGGCGCTTGGTTTGTCCCAGCTCGAGCATTTTCTTACGCAGAAAAAAATGTCGGACGATCCCAGCCGCACAGATGGCGTGGCAGCCCTCCGCCGACGTAGCGCAGCCCCGGTGAGCGAGAGAACCGGGAAAACTGCGTCGAGTTCTAGTGCAAGGTCCAGGCCTATTCAAACAGCTCCCGAATCAAACAATGCTCGTCGTGAAAGCGCATCTGCTGGGCCGGCGCGCGAGCGGCCACGTTCGTTCGCCGACTTCGGCGCGGCTGACGCACGATCCAAAGACCTTTTGGTTCGCGACCGGCACCACAAGGCAACTGCGAACGAGCATGCTGGGTTGGAGCATCGAAAGCAGCAAGATTCGGCCCTGGACCTCAACCTGCTTTATTCGGACGAGCCGACAAAGTACCTCGAGGAGCACATATTTCCAGTGCTGCTTCCCGGAATTGAGAGGCTGCTGAAGATCGTTAAGCGGAAAGATGAGCATGATGAGGTCATCGTTAGCCCGACGCACTGGCTTGCTGAGGTCTGTCCTTCGGTGATGTCTTGCACTCCTGACTCTCGCACCAGTACCTTATCGCCAACATTCCCAAGACGGCGATGATGGCTGAGGAACAAGAAGCTGCAGAAGCAACTGTCGCTGAAAAGAGCGAGTAGAATTCCAAGCCCTTTTGGCAAAATGCTCTCCGTTTCAATTGGGTTTCTGAACTAGCAACACCATGCATAAACATTTGGCTTCTATCACAGTGCAATTTCCTAACTTGAATTTGCCGCAAAATAATGACATGTATTTAATAGCTGACACAAGCTTTACTTCTCATCAACGAGATTAATTTCGTTATGTATATAGTCGAAAACTTTTAAAATGACAATTATCGCGGAAGAAGTTTTCTCCATACTGCATTGCCGACATCGTCTAAGCCGTCCCTAACTGCGACTTGCCCTGCTGGGTGTTACTTCCCTGAGATGTTTTATACCAAAGGGAGAAAGTGTTAGGAATATCTATTTGACTCAAGTTCCGTATAACTCAGCCCTACCAGTTTAGATTTGTACGCCTAAAAAGGATGTCGGTAAGATTTGACAGCTGGGCGCATTATACATACCGTGAATGTGTTTTGTATCTTCAGGACTCCCGAGGGCATGAGCAGGTTTATCACCATGATAGTATTCTTGACCGAGTCAAGCAGAAACTGCAATCCGGGGCTGCCAACCGAGGGTCGTCCGATGGCCCCGTTGCTGGCCGTGAGAATGATTCACCTTGTAGATCTCCAGGGCAAATACGAGCTAGAACATGGTGGCGTCCGAGGTTAGGATCACGCGGATGATGCCCATAGTTTTTGATGCGGACCCGAGGGATTTGTGCTCCTCGATTTTGGCGCCGAGGCCGTAGGCTGACCCGGCCAAGATCCCAGGTCACTCGCATACAGCGCGATCCGGCACTTGTTCTGTTCGGTAGAGGCCCACATCTGGCCATTGGCCACACCTAGAGCGATGATCACGGCAGTATACTCAAGTGGGAGAGAGTACATAAAGTAGCTGAAGTAGACGCCGTTGTCGCGGAAGAACACCATTGGCAGCTGCAGATATTATATTCCCCACCCCTTTTTGTAAGAGGATGAAGATGACCGCTCGGGCAACCAATAAAGCGCATGACAGCATGGCCAGCCCGTTGAACGTTGTTTTCGCAGGGATAAAACGGGCCGCAGTGAACAAAAGTATCAGCATAGCGAGCGCCAGAGCGAAGTAGTATTGTATGAAGTCGGGAGACTCCATCGTTCCTTGGTTGGGGGTTTGTTGGTCGAGTTAACGTCCGTTGTCTCAGGGGTTTAGGGGTTTGTAAACATAGTTTCAATGCTGTTTATGTGACAAACACTGAATATGTGGCTAAATGGTCCCAACAAAATTCTCAACAAATCATCACAAGGAAACCTAAGCCAGCCACCCTATTAATCGCTGAGCAACTACGGGGATTGCATTCAAAAGAATAGCCGTTTATTAATGCAAACACTTTTACGCAGGCAATTTTAGTGGTAAAGGATATAGAACCTAAACTACAAGAAAATAACGTTAAATATAAGAAACGCAGGAATGTTCATACCAATCCTCTCGAGTTCTCGCGCATAACCCAGAGTGTTCCAGATCATTTTCGAGGACGGAATGTCGGTGTTTTCAGAGTCATCCTTCGCGAAAATGATTTGATTGTTTTGAATAGTCCAATTGTGCTGGTGTGAAAGATTTTAGAAGTTCAGCTTTCAGTCAAATGGTTTACCTCATCAGCAAAATCAGCAACATCCTTCGGATTTTTGAAATAAAGCAACGTGGCAGCATCGGACATTGGAAGGTTAGAGTACGCCTTTTCGCTACAGCTTGCAATCTCGTTCCTATTGCGTATCCGTCAAATGGTTGGGTGGTACTCAGTAAGAGCAAACCTGATGGTTCCCATGAGTATGTCAATAAAGAAAAGATACTCCTCCGCTGGAACATTCGAGCGCGAATTCCAGACTTTGTTGTAGCTACCCTCCATAAGGCATTGCTCGATCTTTATCGGATGCTGGATATATATGTTCCCAGCGAGTTGTTCCGGGTCGATCAATTCCAGCTCAGTGTGAAACTCAGCAATCCGGTTTTGAGACAGCAGGCTGAGGAGATTCAGGCCCAAAATTGTGTACATCTTCTGCGAAGGCGGAAGAGACGAGCTGTATATTGAGGTTGTTGTTAAATTTGGTCAGCCAAGCGCGAAATACCTGTAATCATTGTAGTATGTCTTCAGCTGGGCAACATATCGCTCAAATGCAGGTATGTCTTTTACGCGGACGCTCCACAGGGCACCGAGCTCAAGAACTTCCCCTTCGCAAAGTGTTAAAGAGGTCTTCTCGCAAAAACACTCTCACGAGTAAGAAGTAGCTCCTTTTTATCCGCAGACTTTAGAAAGGATAGCTTAACCAGCTCGAGCTGTGGGACGTTTAGATAGTTCGTGATTGGTAAAAGAAACCTTCAGTTCCGCAAGAACTTTTCGGCATTTTTCAAGGTTAGCCTTGGGAGCATTCAGCTCCTTCTTGAGGGTTTCATACAATGCAACGGCTTATTTAAGTGTTTTAATCACTAGCATCGCGCATCTCATGGTTCGCATGAGGAGAACTGGATCTAATACCTTTGTCCATCGTATGCTAAAAACGAGGACGCGTAATTTGGTCCGGATTGTATAACTGTTGACAAGGCTTCGAGAATTATTACCAGATCTGCCGCACCACCGCCACGTTCAACTCCCGAGCCACAAACCACAATGAGCTGGTCCAACCTCATTCGTTGAAAGAATAATCTTGTAGTAATACTTTGATATTAGGTCCGGGTTTAAGAAGGCTGTAAGCCGTGCCACGGTTCAAGTTATGCAATCTGTTGGACAAATGGAAAAGACGGTTTGTGATCAGCATCTTATCGTGTTGCTGAGGTGTAGATCAGGTCGACAAGGACTTCGACGAAGAGGAAAAGCGATACCGAATGTGAGGGAAAAAATATCCAATTAATCTTATACTTCTTGGGCAGTCTCGAAGCGAAAGTTGAAAAATTACATCGGGAGGCGAAAGGCTACCTGGATTCAGTAAGAGGTAGTCTCATCTTGAACTACCTGTTTCAGTCTTCTAACGGCGGGCAGCTATGACGGTTGCTCAACAAAGAATTGCAGAAACTGTGGATCATTTTTATGACGAAGCGTCTCCAGCCGGACATGCCGGCCTATTATACAAACACGCCATAGAAAAAATGGATGAAGACACTCGAACTGAGCTGGTTGGTATATGGAGGCTACCTCGCCTGCACATTTACCTATCATGATAGGATACAAACTATCGGATCACAGTTTTGGAACCTTTGGGGAAACTGATTCAGTGCTTCCCGGATTTCAACGAGGCTATCAAGAGACGCCAAAAGAAGCTACTTGACTACGATAGGCTGAACAGCGTTTCTCGCAGACTGGCAGATAAACCATCTGACGATCCGTCGAAATACCCGAAGGTAATTTGAAAACTCTAAGGAGGCGACTGAAAATGTGCGCTTGGCTGGCAGGCCTTGGCAGAGACCAACCAAGCCAAAGAGCAATACGAGCGGGTGAACGGCGCCCTTGTGGAAGAGATTCCAAAGCTGATCGATCTCCGAGTTCCATACCTTGACCCCTCTTTCGAAGCACTTGTGAAGACACAGTTGCAGTTCAACGAGGCAGCCTTTGCGAAGTTGGATGAGCTTACTCGAGCTTTTCCACAGGCTGGCGCCGATCTTGATGGGGGATCGGCTGGGTCTCTCGAAGGCGAAGTTGAGGGAATCCTTCAGCAGATGCGCGAGCTGACTATTTGTGCATCGCACTGATTTCCCTTTGAGCTTATGCCTTCATGCTTTATTTATTGTCACGATGCACCACGTCATCCAAAGCCCTCTATTCCGACATAATATAATCTAAACCCTTCCTTGTCACGATGTCGTCCTGGTTGAGGAGTTTGTTTCCGCTCGCTTTCAGGCCATGCCACACCATTCAGTCACGACCACTATTAGCCACTCAGTCGCGAGGTTATCGCGCTCATGTAGCACTGGGATCCGCTGAGTCCTGGGGCCGCTCTTTAGCGGTAACTGGCCGAGGAGGCGTTTCTCAGACGTACTTCAGGCTGAAGGAGGTGCTTCGCGAGTCACGCGTCCGTGAGATCGTTCGGCAACAAGAGCGGTTTGAGCGCAATCATGACCGCCGGCGGCGAAAGCGACAGCAGGCAGACTGGCGTATTTACCTGACTCACGTAAAGAAGAAGGTCGCCCTTGCGAAGGAGATGGACTTGAGGTATGCTGCTTGAGCCACTGACGACCTCAAAGAGATCTGACACATTGGTAGGGAACGGATCGTGCGCAAGAACTACGACGACATATGATTCCTTTTCAAGAAACTGCGCGGCCTTTATTGCTTGTGGGCGTGGTTGACGGCTCTTTTATCCTCGATTGTAATAGGATTGTTGTGCATAACTTTCATGTTTGAATTGACCCGCCTTATGTTCTTTAGGTGATTTGTGTTAGGATAGGCTCTATGTGTACGCTCTTTAGTAGAGAGGTGGCTGGAGTCTACCAAGTTCTTTTCGTCGTTGTGTGTGATTCTAAAATGTCAGTTAGGCCTGCATGAATATACTGATGCGGTAGAAAGATGATCAGGTTGAGTGGTGTCATGACTCCGCTCTCCGCCCAGGCTCAGGCATGGGTTGTTGTCCCTACGTGCCTTGGGAGACAGGGCTTAAAAGCCGCGCATATAGTGCGCCCGTCAATAATAGCTCGGAACGGCCTTGCCGCACAGGCGGGATGGTTGAGCAGCAAAGCCGGCGTTGGGAAACAAGCGCTGGATGACACCTCCAAAGGGACTGGGCCGATGGCGTCATACCGGTTACGGGTAACTATGGGAAC
>JADGKE010003393.1:0-10290 GCA_026954515.1 Cladochytrium tenue
AGGTGGAGCAGGATCAGCCTGGCAACCTGTCACTCCTTCCAGAAAAGGTACTCCATGCATGGCAAGAAATGGACCCAGCCACCTTGGAAAACTTGGTCCAGTCCATGCCAAGGAGAGTGGAGGGTGTGAAAGCAAACCAGGGGGGAACAACAAAATATGGATGTGATGTTTCTTTTGTGTGATTGGGTGGGGTGGAGTTGGAATAAAATGGTTAGGTTTTTCTGGTTGGAAATGTCAGGTAGAAGGAAAATTTTTCAAAAGGGCCCAGGGACTTTTGTCCACCCACTGTACAATGATCGCTCGTTGGGGAAAGGGGGGGCTTGGTGGAAACCGCTTCCTGCAAACAAAACTTAAAAACGTCATACAAGGTAGCAACGCTCCTTACCAGACGACTACAACCTCCTCATCGGATTTTTCGAAGCCCCTACGGGAAATTCAGATCAGTTTCATGCTGAACACACATTCAAAACACCTTCGGACTCACATTTTCGCTTGAGGGCCAGAGAGCAAGAGGGACAAATGCTGAGAACGTGAATTAGAGAGCGGCCAGAGTATTCACGCGAAAAATCAAAGCAGCTCCTCATGTCTGGCCACAGTGTGGTAGCCACAACCATACCGCCGGTCTCAAGTAAGACAGACCAACAGAGTACAGGGACCCCGCCCCTGCTGTATGCAGCCGCGTCTGGCCTTCGCAGGAGAGACCCGCCAGGCGCACAACGAGAGTGATCAGCTCCCACCATGGCGCCCAGCAGCTGGGATTTGCCTTGCGGCCAGACTTGGGGGGCTGCGGAGGAATGTGGGAGGCACACACCTTGTGGCTTCGACGGGCGGAGAGGGTCGACGAGACGTGGCAGAGGATACCGACGTTTGCCGGTGTCGCTAATTGTGTGGCAGGCGTCGCAGTCGGATGGACATCGGTGCTGCCTCTTGCAATTTCTGCAGTGCGAAGAAACAGAATAAGTTCAGAAATGAAAGGACAGCGCTGGACGGAAACTAATCCCCACCACGTGTAATGGTTTGCGCAACACACACCGTCGTCGTCGTCGTTACAGCACGCCACAGCACGAGGCAGAATTGGAGGGGGGGGTAACAAATGACCTTAAATACAAAATTGGGGAAGGTATCACGAAAGTGCGCGCGTGCGTGTGTGTGACTCTCGCTGCACCCTTTTGGACCTTGCTTGTTGTTTGATAACAATTGGACCCCATTGTTATCAACCCACCGCAGACGTGGGTGGTCACATTGGTCCCTTATCGTCGTCTCTCAGCACCCTGCTGTGACCTGGAAAGGTGGTGAATGAGTCATGGGGCATATATATTCAAATATTTTGATGAGCGAGACAAAGTAGTGTTTGCGGTGGGCAATGTGATCGGGCGTCAGTCATTGTGGTGAGGAGCCAGCCATACATACATACATGTACTTACAAACAGATCACGAGGCAGACAGCGTCGGCAGTCGCAGTAGCGTCATCCATCGCTTGAGCAACTGTGCCAAGACTACGCTGCGTGTGTGTGTCACTGAAATTCCGCGAAGAGCAGCAGGGTGAGTGAGATTGACCTTGTGGGCCCATCAAGCGCGACGCCGCCGATGCTGCCTGCGGACGGCAACTGAAAATAAAAACTACAAGCCTTGGAGGCGTGCCATTGTCTTGCACCACAGACCGCCATGTTACACGCACAGTCACCACTCCAATGGTGCTTTCTTTCATGACATACACAGCAGCTCGCTAAGTACTGTCTTTTATCCGCATGCTAGTGGGAATTCAAACACGCTGATGGAAGCCATCTAGTGCGGCCGCCTTTTGAGGAGGTGAACCGGCTCCTCTAGTGCTCGCTCGCGCTCCGCCAAGATCTTGGGGACATAATTTCGTGCCTTGAGGGTCGGGGGGGATGCTGGTGATGTTGACGGGCCCAATTCAAGACATACGTCGCCCTACAACATGTGCGCGTTTTTTACGGCGCACCTCCTGTACGTAGAGGTCGCGGACGACGCCGAGTTCGACAGAAAACTCGACGCTCTGTACGATAAAATCCTAAAGGCCGCCTCCGGCAGAATCGCAGTATCGCCGATTTCCGGCGCAGTGGGCCCTGCCTCGGCACTGTCTCAGCAGCAGCACCACCACCACCGAGGCGGCGTCGCCATCCCGCCGCTTCGCGACCGGCCCGACCCGCCGCACTACATTGACCGGTCGGACCTGTGGGCAGCACTGGACGCGCAGTTTGCGGCTGGGCAGCGCGTGGCAGTGCTGCGCGGGGTGGGCGGATCGGGCAAGACGTTCGCAGCTACAAAGTTTGCGTTCCAGCACGTGCGTGCGGGCGAAGCGGTCGGGTGGCTGCGGGCTGATTCGCCCGAGACGGTGCTGGACGAGTACCGGCGGTACGCCGAGTGGGCACTGGAACTGCACCTCGCGGCGGCAGTGGGACCGAATGCGCGGTCGCTGCAGGGGTCGCTGTACGGGCTGACGCTAGAGCAGCTGCTGATCCTCACGGTGGATGGTGCGGCGCGGCGCAGCGCATCGCTCCTGGTGATGGACAACGTCGAGGACTATGCCCACGTGCGGAGCGTAGTCAATGCGCATGCGGCGCTAGGCACGCGTTTTGTGATCACGACGCGGCACCGGCTGGTCGACCACGAGCTGCCGGACGGCAAGCCGCTGGACTCGGTGACAGTGGAAATACCGGACGCCGACAGCTGCGTGCGTTACTTGCGCGAGGTGTGCGGCACCCGGCAGCTGAGCGAGGACGATGCGCGAGCTGTGGTCGCGACGTGCAACCGGCTGCCGCTGCGCCTGGCCACGGCCGGCGACTTCCTCGAGCTGTACACGCTGATTTCAGTGGCCGAGTATCTCTCCAAGGTCGAAGATATTCGGAAGCGTAGGGAAAAGTTTGCGCGCAAACGCGACGACCAGATCTACCGGGAGGTCAGCCTTTCGATTGACACTCTGGCCAAAAAGTCACCACCAGGCCACAGCATGCTCATGATCCTTGCCGGGGTGAACCCAGATGCCATTGTGCTGGACTATGTGTTTTCTTGGTGCTCCGAGCAGAACCGATTTTTGTCGAACGTCGGATTGCAGCCCAAGCTCCCGCTGACTAAAGTCGAGTTTGCCAAGGCTGTCAGAGCTTGCACGGACCTGAACCTGCTCAGTTCGGTTGGCGGGCCGGCGATCGTCTCGATTCACAGGTGCATCCAAGCGGATGTAGGCGAGAGGGTTGAATCCTCGAAAACACTCTCGTCGGCCTGCAAAAAGTTTACTACCCACTACACCAAGCAGATCTCCAGCCTGGACAATTTCTTCCGCGGGCTCGCGGAGGGAAAAGTCGCGCTGGTCAATACCCACCTGGCAAACTTGACAACACTTGATGTATCAGGTACGGTCCCTTTAGTTTATCGTTTGACTGCACTTCAACCGCATTTACTACTCACTTTCTCACTTGCACGTCCTTTACCCCTGACCAATCCCTTTCTTGCTGGCGCATGTTAGACAGGATTTTTACAGCCTCGGAAATGAAAACGTTCTCTGAAGCACTAAAGGTGAACTCCTCGCTTCGTTCACTTCATATGGCAGGTAATGCAATTATGACAAAGATAGAGAGATTTGGGAAGCGCAATGTAGAAAAAGAGAGTTAATGTATATTCTCTGGTATATTTCCTAACCGGCTTTAGGAACTAACACTACAGCAATGCTCCTCTCGGAAGTTCTGAAAACAAACTCAACACTTGAATCCCTAAATTTGAGTGGTCAGTAGACCTTAAAGCTGATCTCATTGAACCTTTAACTTTATGCATCGCATCGGATGTTCAGCCTTTATCAATCGGCACTCTAAAATGAGTGCAAAGTATAGTGAGATCTCTCCTCTAGATGACCGCGGCGCAGCAAAACTTTCCGAAGCACTTAAATTCAACACAACATTGCGCGAGTTTAATTTGAGTGGTTCGCATAGGAATTTAGGTCCCCTCACGCTTACTAATGAACTCTTTTTGCCCAAACGAAGGAAACGAAATCAGTGATATCGGTGTTCAACATTTAGAGGCAAGAGCGATATCCATGTCTGTGAACCTGATTGGTAAGGATAGCTGCTAAACCCCCCTCAACTCTGACCGCACATAGTCTTGGCTAAAAACAGAGATTCTGCACGAACTTCGGACAACGTGGGAGAGAATCTCGTCTATCTTCAGGACCAGTCGGAACAAACGCTCGTATACGATTCACAACCTATATCGTCTTTATTTCGCATTAAGCCGTCGCCAAGGCGCAGGAGACATAGACAGGAAATCGATCGGCGTGAAGATCTATTCCGAACCTTTCCCGAGCTTTCCCCTCGCAGCGACGGGAAGCGGCGACTGAACCCCACCATCGAGGACCGCCCTGACGTTCTCGCCGACGTTACGTTTTCATTGAAAAATCTCATAGTCTGGTACAAGTCGAATTCCGGAGTGAATTCAGGAGTGTTTGAAGTTTCAGAATTTGATTTGGATCCACATAAGCTTGCTTTCCGTGATGGTACCAATATCCGGGCCACCCGCCTAGCTCCCGCCGATGTGCCGGCCGTAATAAGCCGGCGTGTGTCGCCAGCCCGGTTTGTTGTTGGCCTGACTGACGTGACACTTGTTCAAGGGCAGATTCGATTCCGAAATGAACGGATTCATGAACTCTGGAGTTCAGAACCTCGGTTGCTTGTGGAAGAGTTTTATGCGCTCAACAACCCCCATGCTTTGATGTTCACCGACGCGAATACAGTGTGACGTCGCTCTCCGACGTTTGATAGGCAGCTCATGCCATCTCCTACACCATCTTGCACTCCAATTCTTGTCGCGATGTGCAAGTATCTCGGGGAAACGGCTGTCGGGGGACTGAAAGATGAATATCCAATGTCTAGTGTGCGAAACGGACTGGAAAGATTTGATACGAGGATAGACAGTGAGAGCGCTCCTATCGAAGCAACTTCTTGACTTAATTGTGGTGCACACTCTCACCCCCAACACGAACCTACGCACATGCGTCGTTTAGGGTGGCACGATGCCTCTCCTCTGCTCGCAAACGATGTGTTTTTTTACCTCCCAATCGACAAGCAGGCAGACGACTTTCGCTACTCTGTTTTGCGGCCGGCGACAAAGGATAAACTCCACCACCCGACGCCATGGATCTTCGCCGGCGTCCCTAACATGGATTTTCCAGTCGGGTACGTCCAACTTTGGCACCCTAAAACCTTCCACAATTCGGCTCACTCGCATTTTCCTCAAAAAACCTACAGCCCGCCCAGTAGGTACAAGAAAACCAGGGCTGATTACGACGTGGATGACCTTTATATCGCCAACAACTTAATCGTCATGTCGGCCCCGGCCAAAACTGCAGAAGGTCGGCCGCCCAGGTCTGGGCCGTATGAGCGCGCACAACTGCGGGAAGCGTTACGCACGGCGTACACGGCATTTCGCGGTGCCGTGCGGCTAGCACGGAGGAAGCTGGCTTACCACCGTGCGGCCGAGCAGGCGGAGACAGCAACCTCGCAGTACAACACGGCAGCATTAGCGGCGGCGTCTCAAGCGGCAGTGGCGGCGGTTGAGGCGGTGGTTGAGGCGGCGACGGCTGAGGCGGCGGTGGTAGCACCCGCAGCAGAAACGACTGTCACTCATCTGGAGCCGGTCACACACAGCTCACCAGCACAGCCGCCACCATTCCAGTATGACGATGTGTGGTGGTGCACGTAAGCGACTGGGGCTGCGGCGGCACTCTAGGCGGCCACCCGACGGCGATGGCGGCGGTGCAGATTGCGGCCGCGCGCGCAGCCGGCGTGACCGAACTAGTGTATCACACGTCACTGTGGGACAGGCAGTTGCAACAAACGCCCGACGCCATCGGGAGGCACGTCCGGGAGGCGGAGGAGATCTTGCGCGAGTGCTGGCCGGGTGCCGACGCGGAGACCGAGGCGCTTCTGGCGCACCTGGAGAGCAAAAAGATGCAGTGGCTCGAGCCCGAGGATGCGTGGTCGGAGCTTGACTGAGGGTTTTTTTTTTGATTGGCCGAGCCAAACCTAGCTGACGGGGAGGCAGCGAAAGGGGCAGTTTTTGGTGGGTGAGGGGCTGAAAATCAAGAAAAACTAAGACTGTGGCTCCCCTCCTCCTACCCCCGCAACGTTCAAATGCTAACGCGCCCTGTGCTTTACTGCACTGACACTCAGAAATGCGCCTTCTTTAGCCAGCAAACTAACCTGATTGTGAGGTGCCCTGCACGGCCGATTCAGCCCGGTAAATCGCACGCCGAGTCTCTGTCTGTCGACTCGAACCTCTTCTCTGAACCAATTAAAAAAAAATTGTGATTGCTCTGGAAGAGGAGAGGTGAGGAGAGGGAGCGGAGTACGAATGAGAGCGTCGTGGCCATAAGCAAAAGAAGAGTAAGAAAGAGAGCGACTGGAAATATGAGGCGGTTGCAGAGGAGGTAGGGGAGGGGCTAATAATATTTTATACGTGCTATGTAGCCACCAAAATAATAGGACGCAGATAATAAGAGAAGAGAGACCGGAAAGGAGTGGGGAATAGGCAGGGCCAGCGTTGGTCCTTTTCGTTGTTCTATTTTTGTATCTTTTTCAGAGGATGGCCAGGCCGTTCTGGATCTTGCGGTCCGTGTCTCGGAACAGGTGGGAGACGCTAGGCTGAAAGCCGGAGCTGCAAGTGTAGTAGCAGCCGGACGGGAAGCTTAACAAACCGCAGGTGGAGTCGTCGAGGGTGGCGGTGACGGGCGGGTAGCCGAGGGTTCGGCCATAGCGACGACGACGACGGCGAGGACGAGCAGCAGGAAGTAGGTGCGAAGAGTGTTGTGGCGGGCAGCGATGCCATTGAAGTCATCAGAGGCGGCGGCGGCGGCTGCGGACGGGATATCGTCGTTGTGGGTGCGGCTGCGAAGGCGCACCACCGTCCACCACACGGCGAGCGGCGATAGGACGGCGATGGCGGCGAGGTTGAATGCAAACTGGGCGGTTTCGAGGTTGCGGCTGAATCTGGCGTACGTGACGATCGAGGAAGAATCCAGGGTGCTGTTTGCGGCCACGGGCCAGAAGACGGTGAGGTCGTACGGATTGGTGCGGGAGACCAGCGCGACCAGGCCGTACAGGAGGAAGCCGACGTGACCTAGTGTGGTGACGAGGGTGACGAAGACGACGACAGCGAGCAGCCGGTGGTCCTCGGCGATGATGTAGATGCGGCGGCGGTAGTGGTCGGTGGCGGAGAGGGCAAAGGCGCAGGTTGCCAGTGCGCCGAGGAAGGCGTATGCGTTTGTGGGCGGGATGGTTGCGGCGCGAATGGCGGCGATGCCGGAGACGGAGTGCGAGATCGGGGTAGACAGGACGAACAGGGCGCCGAGGGCGGACGGCGGGCCGCAGGGGGTGAAGCGGAAGGCCCAGGAGGACAGACCGAGCAGGGCCGAGAGCAGCGGGAGGGCGGCGCCAGCGAGGGCGAGCAGGCCCGGCTTGATGTCGTCCGAGTTGAGCAATACAACGGAGCTGGCCAGCAGGGTGGGTGAGGAGGCGCCGGTGCCGGAGGTGGTGGAGCTGACGAAGAGCGTGCAGTTGAAGATATCCGAGGCCATGTGGGTGGTAGGGTGGGTAGTGGGTGGTAGGGTGGGTCGTCGGTGGTGGGTGGTTGGTGGGTGCGGGGGCAAGGCCGGCTGGAAGGCTGAAATATGAAATGAGGCTGCGCAGGCAGCCAATCATCTCTGTCTCTTGCAGCTTGAGGCGGGTGTCAAATCCAATCTAGTAGGAGCGTCACACAAAGACTATTCCAAGCCAAGCCACCCCCGTGCACGATAAAGGCCAGCAGCTTTGATGAACAGCATGCCATTTGAATCTCCACAAAAATGGTGGTTGAAGATTGGTGGTCAATCAGGGGGTGGGCCATTTGGGCACACCAAAAATACAAAAATAAAACAGAGAGGTACTGATATTGATACAAGTGGATTGAGGCGGGTGGTGGTGGGGCATGGGAGCGAGCGGCAGCATTGGCTTATTTGTCCTGGAGCAGAACAGTCAGGCTACGGGGTGCGACGATGGCTGTGAGGAGGTCGTCGGGCACGTCCTGGTCGACCGGCGAGCTCCCCGGGGCGGCAACGGCGGCGGCGGCGGCGGCCCCGTCCAACTCTTGTTCACTAAGCGGCAGACACGGCAGCATCGGCCTAGAGTCCAAGGGAAAGCAACTGAGGACGACATGTTCCTTGGACACGCGGAGGGCTACGAGCTGCTCGCGAAAGGCCGACTCGTCCTCGGGGGAAGCAGAGAGGTAGGCCGGCAGGGCCGAGACGGCGTCGAGGATGGGGAGGTCACTCTCCGAGCTCCACTTGGCGAGCCAGGCGTCGCGTCGCAGCTGGCGGTCGCGCTCGCCGAGGAAGGCGTCGGCGAGGCGGGCCAGCTCGGGCTCGGGGACAAAGTCGGCCAACTCAGGCAGCAGCGCGTCGCCGCCGTCGTCGCCTCCGAGGAGCTCGTCGTGGGCGAGGGGCCCCATTAAGGCGCAACGGTCCGCCAGGTACAGCTTGAACCGCTGGGTGGCGAGCTCCCTGAGGCGCGAGCCGATCTCGTGGTGCAGGGCCGACAGCAGGGTGGCCTGCTCGCCTAGGCTAAACTTTGTGTGGCGGTCCCAGCCGCTCTGGTAGCTTGTAAGCCGTGGATACTGTCTGGGGTCGAGGAGGGGGAACTGGCTCTTGATAAAATCGTCGACGATGGCCCGTCTTTTTCTAATAGCTAGCTCTTTGGCAGCAGCTCTCCTCAGCTTCCTCTTCATCTTGTATAATCTGACAGGGTTCGAAGACTTGTGGTGACACTGGTATCTCGCGGCCAGCCTCTGGCGAGCCGGCTCGTCTGCCTCCTTACCAAAGAAATGCAATTTAAGGTCGGCTTTCAAGAACCGCTCTTCCCGGATCGTTTCCCCTGACGGGCCGCGGCGATTCACCACGACAAAGGGGACGCTGCCGACCTCGCGGCTCAAATCGCGGCGCCCCACCGTGCGCTTCGCGAAGCACTTATTGCAGAACCGCAGGCCGTGGAACTCATAGTACGGATTTCGGAGCCGTGGATGTTTGGAGCAAAAGTTGCAGCCCCTGCCGTAGCGGGACGCGAGGAACATGTAGTCCGACATGCAGATCATCCTGGGGTCGGGCCAGTGTTTAGCCTCGCGCAGCGTCCGCCAGGTCTTCCTCCCGAGGATATCGCGGGGGTCAAGACAGCTGCGGATCGACTTGCACGAGCGCGAGAGCGCCAGAGCGGCCTGCGGGCCCACCATCTCTGTGATCGACGCCACCAGCGTCGGAGGAAGATCGATCAGCGATGTGGCGGTTATCGAACATTCTGAGGGGATTCTCTGAGGCGGCGTGTCAAACGCACAATCCTTGCCGTCGTCTGCTTGAAGTAGCGTCGCTGGATACCCGCGATTGTCTTCCGTCGCTTGTATATGGTTGGAGTGAACGGTCTTGGCCTGACTGTTGGGAGCAGGGGCTGGATGTGGGGAGGCTACAACAGCAACGGCGGCCTCGTTGACGCTGCTGCTACAACCATCATCGTGGCCAACACCTCCGATGCTGTTGCAGCCATCGTTGCAGCCGCCGACGCCGGCGGCATCATGAAGGTCAACTCTGGCAGCCATGGGCAGATCGGGCAGTTGACGAGGTGGGGGGTGAGGTGAGGTGGTGTGCTGCCCTTTTACATGCTGGGGCTGGGCCACAATGGCAAAAACTGCGCCTCCTATGAAATACGCAACAATCACTGAATTTTGTAATTAAATTCCACACGTGACGTTAGTGGCACCACGTGATCAATGGCTGCCGCCGCTGCCGCCTCCGCTGCTGCTGCTGCTGCTGCCGCCCGCACGGGCGCCGGCACCACCACGCGCCTCACGCCGGCCTACTACCGATTCTGGCTGCCCGTGCAGACCCGGTGAGTGCGTGCGTGCGTACACGCTGATTTCTCGTACCCCTTCCCCGATCCACCCTTGCCTGGCTGCCTGCATTCCCGCCAGACTGCATCGTGTGGGTGCCAACGACGCTGTCGTGTGCGTTGCGTATGCGTTGCTTGTGCGAATGTACTCGGGCGGATACAGGGCAGTCAGCAGCCGCCATTGCCTTTGAGCCCTCTCCTCCCTGCCCCCTATTTTTGCCGACTTCAACCCAACCCTTCAGCACCAGCTGCTCTCGTTGCGCTTGCCTTTGACTGAAGTTCCCCCGCCTCCATACTCCACACCACCCCCACCTGGAGCGACAACGGTAAGACAGCGCACTGCTACCAGCAGTGAGGCTTTCACTCGCTTCCCAAC
>JADGKE010003394.1:0-10268 GCA_026954515.1 Cladochytrium tenue
GACGGTGTCGCTCATATTCTTTCGCCTTCCTACTCGATTGATCTTTCCGATACTACTGCGAATGCTTCGACAACACCAAACGCCCTGAGCTCGGTCATTGGTACTCCATCCTCTGTCATGATCACAAAGGAAGAGGAAGATGACGAAGACGATGACGGAGAAGAGGACGACGAAGATGTGCAAAAAGCCATGGAGGAGGCGCGACGCATCCTTGAAATCCGTCGTTCGCAATGGTCCGGAGCCGACTCACGACGCCGGTCGTCGGGAAGCGTGAACAGAGAGAGTCTCGAATCCTCGGATAAACGCACTTCTATTTCGTCATCTTCGAAACGCCTGAGCCAGCTGCCTTTGCCAGAAGTTACGGACGCAAGGGAGAAGAAGCGCGAAAGCATTCGTAATTCCTGGTGGTCGGCCACGGGCGTCGGAGCCGGAGTTTCCGACCCGGCTGTCTTGGAGGCGCAGGCACGTCGAGAGGAGGAGCGCCGTTCGTGGTGGTCTGGGGACGGTGCCGTGACGCCACCGTCCGAGAATCGCCGCAGCTATCTTTCGACTTCCGGCTCGGACAAGCGTCGAAGCGTTGTCGACTCGGAAGGGAAGCGACGCAGCACCATCGACCCCGAGGGGCGGCTGAGCGTTGACCCAGACGGCAAGAAATCGGCGTTGGACACTGAAAGGCGTCCACTTGGCGGCGAGGGGCCGAGCGAGTCACCCCCCATGCAAAAGAGCCGGAGCCGCGCAGCCTCGAGGAATCGCAAGTCGTGGTGGCTTTCGACGGCCGACGTTGTGGCCGAGGAAAATGAGGACGAAAATGGCGACTCTACTAAAATAGAAACTAAAACTGAAGGTCCCAGCAGAGGCGCCCACGAAGCCGACAAGGACCAAGAAGGTGCCTCTGGCGGTGATGCTTCTGGGAGTAAATGATGGGAACACTTTTGTGTTTGCTTAACCACGAAGCTTCAATATTTTTTTTGAATATATATGGTATATTGCTTTTTTCAGAGAGAACAAATCAAGTCCGAGGACGAAATAAGATGACATCGAGAGTGTAGCATCCAGCGAATTACGGGTGTACATTCAGTTAGGATACACGTGAAAACGAGTGCGACTTACGTCATGGGTTGTATTTGTCTGGAACGGGCGTGTGTTTGCATCACCCACAATGATGCATCGAGTCCTCACGAAGATCCCTGTGCCATATCTGAAATAGGCGACTGGCTGGGTGGCTACTTGCTTGCTTATTTGCGCTTCATGTGGGAACTCAACAATAAGGAGAACTCCTGGATGTTCAACTCGCACATACACGCAGAGTTCCCACATGAAACGCATGCAGTTGTCATTCTTGCGATCTTTTAGTGGGTTGGTCTGTGATGCTCGAGTATTGACAGGTCATGGTTAAAGAACTCAACCAAACAAGACGAGGCAAAAAAGTATCAAGAGTGCGGTGGACGAGGCAGGAGTGATATGGATGAGGGAAAAAAAGGGGGGAGGGGACAGTCCGCCCCAGAATCCACTACGGCAAAAGTGCAGCATAATACTCAAAGCGTATCCTCTTCTAACCGTCTCAGCGCACGCCGCAAACATCGGTACACGCCGGGGCGCGCCAGGATGTCGAGGGCCGAAGTGTTCCACAAGCAGCCGCGGACGGCATCCTCCAGCTCTTCCGGCGACACGTCGCCGGGCCCCGCTGCCCACTCCAGCACCCGTTCAGCGACCTCTGCGCGGTCGCCCTCATACGCCGCACGTAGCGCATCTGCGACCGCACCGGCATCGCTGCCGCCGCCGCCGCCGCGCCAGGATGCCGCTGCCCGTAGCGCCGCGCCGGCTATCAGGACCTCAACTACGACGCATGCCTCGCCGGCCCGCGCTGCGGCCGCGACGCACGCGCGCACCAGCCGCAGCGGGTCGCTGAACTCGGACATGCCGGCGCGCAGCTCGGCCGCACTCGGCGCGAGGCCCAGCGCACACAACGTGGGCAGAACCGCCGGCAGGTTGGTGCGCACGAACGGGCCGAGCAGCCAGTCGATGACGGCCAGGGCGCGGCGCCGGAGACACATCTCGGTTGCCGTCACCGGACCCAGCGTTTTCAGCGGCTCGAGAAGGGGCCGTGCTTTGGGCACGTTATACGTTCGCCCCGTACACATCGTCCGGACGCTGTCCTTGCGACACTTCAAGGTGGCGAGGCTGGGTGGAGAGCGCTCAAAGAGCGCCTCGATCGTGAGCAGTGCGGACTCGCTGAGGGTCTTTTCCAGCAGGTCGAGGACGACATCAGTCGAGGGCGTCCAGGTGTGCGTGCCGTCCGACAGTAGCAAACGCACGACATCGGCGCTCATCGCCACAACAGCGCGGGTCAATGCATCATCGCGCAGGCCGTTGGCCCAATCGAGTGCCAACCCGACGGCATTCTTGGCGTTCAACTCGATGGCTTTTTCCGCCCAGTCCAGAACGAAGGCTCTGTTCCTCTCGTCGGTGGAGTCAAGTTCCAAGAGAAACTCCGCAAACAGCGGCCCGTCGTCTTTAAGGAGCACGAAAGTCAGAAAGTTTTCGGTGTAGAGGTCGCGTTTTGGGCCAAACCACCGGTTGTGAGCATCAAGAATATCACTGCCGATGCTTTCATCAAGAAAGTTCAAAAGTTGCTTGTTTGGCAGAAATGGACCCGAGGCGCGTTGCTTTGCAAACTTAAGAGGATTAGCATAGCCGCGGTGGCCGTACTTTCCGATCAGCTCCCGCAAAATGGCCACTTGTCCGTGCCTGATCGCGGCCAACTGTGAGCAACCACCCTTTTCTAGAGTCGTGTAGTGCGCTGGTTCGTTGGCAGTTGCATCGAACAATGTCATTCCTCCGACAGCTTGGTCGATAAGGTTATTTCCGCCGGCTGAGCCGACATTATGCAGTTCGTTCAGGGTCTGAGCCGCATTGAGTAGTCCAAAGCTGCGCCCGAGCCTGCTCGCGACTTCGAGCAAGGGACCATTGATAATCTCTGTAAAAAGCTCGAAATCGCCAGCGAAGCAAGCAGCGTGGAACAATCCTGGCGCCTCACTAGGCCCAATACAATTTGCTTTCATCATCCGGTAAATAATGTTGGATCGTTTCGGCGCGAGTACTAAGCTCTGCTGTTTCTTCTTCAGAATTTTTTCTTCCCAACAATTGTTCTCTTGGAAGCCAACAGTATCAAAGCCCAAGATAAATGGAATCAGATCCCAACATATCGTTGGCAATGAAGTTGAAGCTGTCGAAAGTAGGACACCTAAGGCTTCAAGGTTGAAGCGTCGGAATTGTCCTCTAAAATGCTCAGACCTTGGATTCGCACCGTTCTTAATAAGCAATCTAACAACCTCAAGATTGTCTGCTTCCAAGGCTTCCGACAGCTCTGCCTCAAGTTCGGGTGAGCCACAGCGTTGATTGATCCATTCGAGGACATCTATCGCACCTGCGTAAGCTGCAGCACACCCAACATTGGCCAAAGGGATCTGAGAACTCTTTATTACCCAGGCAACACTGGAAGCTTGGTCTGAAATAATGCTGTCCACCAAAAAGTCGAGGCCGTCGGTTGATGGGCGTTGCAAGCCGCTGTGTGGACCCAAATTAAGAATCTGTCGGACTCTTGATCTCATTGCATGCGATAAATACGTGCTCGCTGTGTGCTCTTGCTCACAGAGTATTCCGATTTTGCCGATTTCTAGCAGGAGATCGATTTGAATGATCCCGCTATTAATGCCAGCAAGAAGAGCGTCGAGGACATCTTGTCCATTGATTACCGCGCTGCGGACAGTGCCTTCCAAGACTACTTTGCCGTAGTTAGATGATTCGCTCGCAAGTATGACCCCATTACTTTCAGCGTACCGGAGAAGCCCCTTCACAATAGAAGCGTGTCCCCAGTCACTAGCGTACGCTACAGTTTGTTCAATTACATTGGTCAAGGGTAAATCAAATACGGAAGCCTTGAGAAGCGTCTGGACAAGAAGTAAATCACCGACTGAACAAGCAGCAAGAAGCAATGACTCGGCGTTGTGTGCAGTTACAGCTCCTATCTCGATCAGTCGCTGAATAATGGCTGTCACCCGCATCTTGAAGTTCAACCGATCCCGCTTGCCAACGTAACTCCGGTTAATGTAAATGTCTAAGTCCCACGAGGGGTTCAAGCCGCTCTTTTCAGTTTCCAGCAGGGCTTCAATCAAAGAAAGCTCATCATGGAGATCGAAACTATGATACGGGCTAATATCACGCTGAGTTCAGAAACAAAGAGCCGAACCATCCCGCGTCTCCGCGTGCCACCGCCGCCTGAAGTGCCGCAGGCGTAGGTATCAGGTTGTGAGAACGGACGAGCATCCTCACAATGCGAGACGCGCCAAGTCTTGATGCAAATTCGAGAACGGAAAGGTTGTCTTTCCCAAACCGCGGCTCCCGCTCGTTAAGGTGTTGCAGAAACTCACTGAATAGCTGCTCGTCATCGGTCAGAAGGATCCAGGCGGCAAGGTGATCCGACAGATAGAGCCTGGCCAGGCGCCGGTCCTTCCCCGACGAATGTAGCACCATGGTTCTCACTGCGTCGGAGATGAGCCGCACGATCGGGCTAGCCATATATTCTGCCACTATCTGCGCCATCTGGGCAGTCAAATAATTTTCGCCTCGCAGAATCGAGAAAACATCCAGCGCACCGAAGAAGCAGTAGAGATCCTTGGTCACCAGTGGAAAGCATGCCAGCAGGTAGTCTGCGAAAAAGCCAACCTTGCCAAACAGCGCTGCCACATAATCTGGGCCCAGCCTGGCCCAGTTTAGCCCCATGGCAAGGATCGATTCCACATTTTCATCGTTGCTGGAACTGGTGTCGAGCGAGTGCCACGAAGAGATGGTGGACCGCAGATTTTCCTCGGCGAATCTCAGGTTGATCAAACGTGACTGCTCGTCCTCTCCATTCCCGTCGCCGGCATATTCGACGCAGCCGGAGTTCTTGCAAGGCGAGCGAAGGCCAAGGAAGTCATGAAGGCGCTTGGAACAGCATCGGAGGCGCTGGATGTCGTGAGGGTGGGTGCGCAGCAGAATGTCACGAAATATGAGCAAGGGAAGGCCCAGGAGCATCGCAAGTCTGAGTGAGAGTAAGGTAAGGTCATAATCAGTCCATCAAAATAGGTAGTAGGGCCACCTTATCCAAACCAAAAAACATCACATGCCACGCACCACCTCGCTCAGTGGCTGCTGACAAGTTGTGGGAGGGGGCGCAGTCACTCAGACCTTTTGCAGCGGAGGGTGGATTGTGGGTGCTTGTGGAGGGAGGGGGTTGGAGGCATTAATGCATTTGATTCAGATGCACCCACGGGCCCAACACGCGTGCTCGTGTGCGTGGACCGTAAACACCCGCCAAATCTGGCTGTTATATGCCCTGTTCAAGAGCAATTGATTCACCCACCCATCCACCAGCCGTCCCTGACGTCCAATGCAGAGAGCAATGGACCAAACAGCTACGACCCTTGATCACGACTGAGCTTCCAGGTCCAGCACACGGTCGACGTAACCTGGCACCTCCTCGTCATAGTGTGTGACTAGCACCAGCGCGCTCTCGCCGCCACCCTTGCTGCTGCCACCCAGCCGGCGTCCCACCGCCTCCTGCACTCGTCGCACCCCGTCCGTGTCCAGCCCCTGGAACGGCTCGTCCAGCACCACGACGTGTGCGCCCGTCTCGGCAGCGGCCTGCGAAGCAACCAGCGCCCGCGCGATCAGCGCAAGCCGCTGCTCGCCGCTCGCCGCCGCGAGAAACCTGCGCCCGGCTGCTCGAACACCGAGTTCCTCCAGCACTTCCGCTGCCGCCGCCTCCGATGCCGCCCACGTCGAGGATGGCGACGAAGCTCCTACCGAGGAGGAGTCCCACCGGCCCGACGCAACGTCGAGAAGCGATGGCCCAGCTGCCGCCGCACCGCCAGCCCCGCCGCCTGCAGCCAACAGCGCCAGCGCAGCGTCTCGCCGCGCACGTCGCGCAGCCTCCGCGTGCGCCTCGCCTGACACCAGGGGCACGCGCCTCTGCAGCTCCGCCAGCGGCATCCGAGTTCCGTAGCCAGCACCGCCGTTGCCCTCGTCGTCGTCGTTGAGAACTACGCCGCGCTGCTGCCCAAACACCCGCACGTCGTTGGCGTACGCCTGTGGGTGGTCGCCGCGCAGCACGGCCAGCAGCGTCGTCTTGCCCGTGCCGTTGCCGCCGCGTACTCGCCACGCCTCTCCCGCCCGCACCGCCCACCACACCCCGCGCAAAACGGCCTGCCCGTCCACCGTCGTCACACACACGTCTCGCATATCCACCAGCACGCGCCCGCAGCCGTCGCCATCGGACCGCGCCAACTCAGCCGCATGCCGTGCCGCGGCGGCTGGCCCCGTCGCCGGGATCACTTCCACGGCAGTCGTCGACATCTTCAACGCGGCACCGTCGGCTCGCCAACCCGGCCAGAACGACGACGAGCCCTCGTTTGCAGCGTGCCGGCGGTGGAACTCGTCCGCGGCGCCCTGCCACGCCACATGGCCGGTATCCAGCTCCAAAACGTGGGTGACCCACTCTGGCACGCCGTCGTGCTCGCGAAGCAGCAGCAGCGGCACCGGGAACCGAGGACCGACATTGCCAGCCTCCTTCTCAGCCGCCTCGGCCACGCCGCCAATCAGCGCCGCGACCTCTCCTCGTGCGCGCGCGTCCAGCCCCGTGAACGGCTCGTCCAGCACCGCCAGCCCCGCCCGCTCCGCGAACACCAGCGTCTGCGCCAGCCGCACCCGCCGCCGCTGCCCGCTCGACACCCGCGACAGCGGCAGCCCCAGCAGCCCGCGCAGCCCCCACGCCGCCGCCGCTGGCGGCCCGCGCTCGGCCCCGCGCCCTCGCGCACCGTGAAGCGGTCAATATCGAGCGCGACCGCACGCGTCGCAGTTGCAGCCGATGCCGACGCTAGTGACGCAGCCGCCGCAGCGCGGACCAGCTGTGCGTTACGGATATCTACCAGCACGCGAGGAGGAGCCATGTGATCGGATTCTTTCTTTTTTGATTGTTTCGCATTTGACACCCTGAGGGTGTTGTGTTATGATTGTAAGGCCGTGGGATTCGTAGAGGTGTGGAGAGAGAGGGAGAGGGGTCCGGGGAAGTCTGGGACGGGAGAATGACGAAAGGAAGGTGTGAGGGAGGGAAGGCGGGAAGTGAGTTTGGCGGCCGACGCAAAAAAAAATAACCAGCAAAAGAGCAAAAATGGAAATGTGAAAAAGGGGCCGGTGAAGCGTAGAGGCGGAGTGTTGTTGTTGCGACGACAGGCTCAGAGGCGGAGACGAGGCGGGCTGTGAGAGGGGTAGTTGCGCGGAAGCGGCGGAGTTGGGTAGGCGGGGGAATATCGAGAAAAAAAAAACTACCAAAGTAGGAAACGCCAAGGAGAGCATATGGATCAACCGAAAAACGAACGAGAGGAAGACGGGCCTGGTTTGAAAAATCAAACGGACGAAGGTGGAAAGGATGGATATATAAAAAAAAGAAGGAAGCGGGCGGAAAGTCGGATGGACGAGGGGTGCATGGGATTCAAGGGGACCAGGGCCGCCGATAAGAACATCAACGACATGTGGAAGGGCGAAACTTGGTGTGAGTAAGGAATACGCGGGAAGAAGGGGAGGGGTGGACTGAAAATAAGAGAAGAAGAAGATGGAGGAGAACTTCAGTTAAGCAACAAGAACTCGTATGTGAGTTGAAGAACTTCCAACTGACCAATACACAATCACACGGCCCGCAATCCGACCCACAGCCATAGCAACAACCTGTCACAGACCCCAGACAAGCGAACGGAAGCAGCGTTCAAACTCGCTCCGGTTGCTCCGCCGCTGCAGCCGCACGCCTCCCGGCACCACCGCCACGGAACCATTTGGGTCCGCCACTGTTGCCGGCGGCGCCGCTGCCCGACTCGCCGGCGTCACCCTCGCCAACCCGGGCGCCACCGCCGCCACCAGCGCCGCGCCAACCTCCGCCGCCGCCGCGCCAGGCGGCGCGACCACCGTCCCACGCCGTCGCAAAGTCCCGGCGGTTCTGCGCGCGCGCCGCCAGCGACTCGTCAATAGACCACCGCCCCGCCGACGCCGCTCCGCCGCTCTTGTCGCCACGTCGGACGGCCGACGAAGTGGCTGCCCAGAGTCCCGATAGCAGCACCGCCGGCTGCGCGTGAGGCTGGCCGCCCGCCGCCGTCGCACCGGCAGCCAGCGGCGGCGAGCGCAGCCTGTTGGAAAGCAGGCCTGGCGGATGCGCTACCTCAACGACCGGCTTGTCGTCGGGCAGCGCCCACCACGGCGCCGGCATGCTGGATGGGTCGACGTGCCTGGCGGTTCCAGTGCCAGAGCCGATGTCGGACGTTGTGTCGACGGGCCCCCACGCGGATCCAGGAACTACGGGCATCGAAGCGTACTCGTCGACGGGAGACGCCTTGGCGGCGATAGAGCCTGTGGCCCCGGCGGGCTGCTTGTAGGAGGAAACGACAACTGGGCCGATGCGCAAGTGGTCGGGCAGCTTGGGCACGGGCGGGATGGTCGCGTCGCCTTGCGGAACGGTGAAGCGGTCCTCCCAGGCCTGCGGCGGTGTCGCCGGCGCCGACGACAGCGTCAGCGACGACATGGACGGCGCCCCCTCAGACAGCGTTGGGGTCGACGGCGCCGTCGGTACACGACTCGACGCGGGCCGCGACGTGGGCGCAGCCGCAGCTGCCGCCGCCGCCGCCGACGCTGCGCTCAAAGTCTCGTCTTGGGACGCTGTCAAGGGCGGATGGACACTGATCGCCGCCGCGGGTGATGGCGGGCCGGACGACGGTAGCGACCCCGACCCGCGCGAAGACAGCGACAGGTTTGACGGCGCGACCGAAAGTGTCGTCGACCCGCCGCCGCGACGGTGCGTGCTGGGCAGGATCGATGTCGACTGGCTCCGCAGCAAGCTGTGCGGTGACAGTGGCGCGTCGCCACCGGCCGCAGCGTGAGCAGCAGCAGCCGCCGCCGCCGCCGTGGACGAGATAGCTGACGGGCGCCGCATCGACATGGGACGTACCGGGCGCGGCGCGGGCAGGGAGATGAAAGCCACGCCGGCCGGTGCGCCTGCGGCACCAGTTGGACGAGCGGCACCGCTGGAGGGAACACTTGGAGCGGGCGACGCTGGAGCCGGCGAGCCGATCGAGGTCAGTGGCCTCGGGCTCGGAGGCGTCAGCAGCAGGGTGCCCGCGGGCGACTGCATCCTGGGCGGCAACTGATGTGGCAGAAGCTGGTGGTGCAGCAACGTACGAGGCACATCGGCGGTAGCGGTGGCGGACATGGGGGCAGCAGGAGCGGCAGTCCCAGAGCTAGACGCGGCGGATGCTGCGGTGGTAACTCGAGGTGGGGTCATCCGGCGAGTTAGGGACAGCCGCGATCCGGCTGTTTCGCGCACCTCTGCGACGGCGGCTGGGACGGAAGCTGGCGATGGGGGTTCGGAGCACGACGGTGAGGTACGCGGTGGAGGAGGTATGGGCGTCATCGCTTAAGTTGGTATGGATGTACGCGACGTCAGCCGTAAGTGGAGCAGATTGTTGGGGAGGGGGGATTGAGTAGCGAGACGGACTCCACGGCACCGCGCCTGCGTCGAAGTTGATGGTGGTGTCAGGGAATGGCAGTTATTTGCGATTCCGATTGGGCGGCAGACTGACGGTGTTGTGCCGCTGAGTATATTGGAAAGATAAATGAGGGTGAGACAGAGAGATAGGGTGAGAGAGACAAAGAGAGAGAGAAGGGAGTGAGAGAGAGTGTGTGTCTGTAAGTGATCGAGTGCGTATGCGGAAGACAGAAAAGAAACATCTATCGGCGGGCCAGAAGAGTAACAGAAGATCATAATGGCTGCAGCCAATCGATGATTGATTTGTGGGCGGCGATTCACGTGCTCGTTTCGAGAGCCGGCCGCCGATGATTGGCTTGGTTTGAGACGGCCGCCAGTCAGGCTGGTCGCACAACTTAGAGGCGGCTTTGTGGTCGGTGTCCAAGTGTGGGTGGGCGATACGGGTGAGTGCGGTGGGTATCCCCACTGATGTGGGAGGCAGAGCTAGCCTTGTAGTCATCCCTGAGAGGCCGATCAGGACAGAGCAGAGCTTCTGTGCGACGTACGTGCATAGCACAATAACACACGAAGCAAACACGGATCGCGGCACCGCGTCGTCCTCACCGTCGTCGACGTCGCCTTGGCTCTCCCCGGCCGCCTCGCCTCGGCCGATCACGCCATCGAGGCGCCCAAAAGAAAAATTTGGGCGCAACTTTACGGT